>PVKS010012444.1:0-53715 GCA_004027875.1 Aplodontia rufa
TGTGGTCATGGAGCCAAAGGAAAAGCAGACTTCCTGCAGCTCACCATATGGGAATCCCTCAATCACTGTGTTTCAAACATGATGTGCTTTGATTTTTTTCCCTAGACAGGTAAATTTCACACTAGTACAACAAACGGAATATATATTACAAAATTTAAGTAAGGTTTTAGAATCTATGTGATGCAAAATGTTGTATGATATCATTTTGAGTAGAAAATGAAGGGACCTTCTTGATTAGCCTCCAGCATCCTTGTGAACCTGAAATTTCTTCCTTTTTGCTTACTATAAAAGAAGCAAAATCATGCCTTTCCCACCAAAAGAGAGTCACTCTTGATTCCAGTAAATGCCAAAGTTAGAAAATGAATGATTATTTCATTATTTCATTCATGATTATGAATGATTATTTTTATATTGCTAAAACTTTGAGTCACTGGGCATTTTTTTTTATTTACTAAAGTTTAAAATTATCAGGGTTTTCAGGACAACAGGTACAACTTCTGAGGTTTTTGTATGAATTTGAGTCTTTTGAGTGAAACTGAAGCCCTTCCCTTACCAATCCTTCCATCAGGAAGTAATTAGGAAAAACTGACTTCTCTGGACAGGAATCAAAAAGTTGCCTATTTCCTTCAAGCTGAGCCTCACCAAGGCTTGCAAGGGTATCTGAACCTATACATTTGTGCCTGCCTCCCTAAGCTGAACTTGGCCTGACTTCAGCCCCCATCCACCCCTCATCCAGACACTTTTGCAAGGGACTTAAAACTGCCCAATCATTCTCTGTTACCTTACCGGTTAACTGTTTTTTGATTTTTAAATTAAATAAATCCTTCAGCTCAATGGGAAGAAGTAAGGTATTTAGCATCTACGTTTTATTTTGATAGAAAGAGAAAGTTTGATCCATTTATTAGAAATAATTATTGAAGAAGTAGAAGAATCACTGGGACACAAATCTCACCTGCACTGAGAAGCCTTCCTAAGATCCTCTCCTCAGTAACTTTTATTACTTTGACCTGTTTTTTTTTGCATTCATAATTGCAGTCACCATCGCAAAGGATCTTGCTTATCTCTTTGTACATTTTTAATCTCCCTCATCTTGAATGTCAGCCTTGTGAAAGCACAGTCTTTGTGCTTTCAATACAGTGCTTCAGTTTCCCATCACTGTGACTCAGTGCAGCATTGAGTATTCAATAAGTGTGCACGGAATGTTATGGTTCACTGATCCATGCTTATAATTATATGCTGTAAAAAAGAGGGAAGGAGAGAATGGAGTGAAGAAAAGGAGGAGAAAGAAAGTAGAAAGAGAGGGATGGAAGCAAGGAAATGCTAACGAAGAGTTTATAGTCTCCATATTTGTTAAGCAGTTGAGTAAACTGATGTTTACAATACCAGTGGAAAAGGGTAAAACAGAAAAACATGATTGGTATTTTGGAAGAAGTAGGGATGACATATAGAGCCCTGTGACTATCACTTAATTTTAAATTGGGATTAGTAAGTTGTATAGATTATGCCTGACAAGCAGAAGCTAGATGGAAAAAGTATTTATGGTGGATATTGTAAAAGGAGGTCACTGATCATCTTTGTTTTTTCTACAACTACTGTTGATACTATCATTACTGCTCAAATTTTTGAGGAAAATTAGGTCGAACAATTATTAAATAAAATAGCCCTTACTAAAAGTGCTGACAAGCTAGTGGGAAAACTGTAAAACCCATGGAGCTGGGGAAAAGTGCAGAAAGCAATAATTGCACAGCTCCAAATTAACTCACTCTGTTATCACAAAGTACTTTGCATAACCTCTGGGGCATATAAACCTGAATTGTTGATATTACTGTGTATGACTATCCCTTACCTTTAACCCTCTCAAGAAGGAATGAGCTTGTATACAGCCAAAGGCAAGATATATATGTTAAATCCTCTGGTTTCTGAACATCAAGTAAATGTTCTTTTCCACCTCCACTCCCTAGTCTCACTGCTTCCTTACAGGGAAAATTCCTTGGGTAGAGAAAATATTCCCACTGAATTTTTATTTCCTTAATTTCTTTTTTGACACAGTATATTCCCAGGGTCAAAAATGTTCTCCTTAGAAATCATTTAGATTTCTTTAGAATCATTTTGGTTCCCACCACCACTCTCAGAAAAGGAGAGATCGAGAAAGAAAAGGTATAAGATAGTCCTCTCTCTCTTCCTGGTATGGACTATTCCCTTAATAGTGGTAACTTTTAGGATCATCAATCAGATAGAAATTAAACAAAGACAGACTTGGCAAAGATAGCATACTTGGGGAGTTAAGCATCTCACTTAAACCTTCATTAAGCTGAAAGGATCTTAGGCAAACAGAACTGGGTCACTTCTGAAACCTGAAATTGCTGAGCAGGAAGGTTTGAAGGTATCTGGAGTAGGAGCATGGCATGCCGTGTTAAGACACTCTGTCATTTAATTAAGAGAGAACTGTAGGAAGAGAGCTTCCGTCTTTTCTTAAGTACCACTATATTCATTATTTTCTAGGCCACTGTTAACAAATTATAAGAAACTAAATGGCTTCAAATAACAGAAACATATTCTTTCACAGTGATTGGGGCTACAGCTTCAAGATCTAACTGTCCTCATGGTCAGCTATCTCTGAGCAGACCCTCTTTCATGTCCTTTTCTTAGCTCCTGGTATTGCCAGCAATTCTTGGTGTTCCTTGGCTTATGAAAGACTCACCAATCTGCATCCTCACTCTGTATCTCAGTTTCTTTTTCCCTCCTCTTTTTATGAGGATATTAGTCACATAGAGTGAAGGGCTCATCCTATTTCACATACCTCATTTTAACTTGATGACATCTACAAAGACCCTACTTACAAATAAGGTAACATCTATTGGCATAAGGGCTAAGTTTTGATAGTATCTACTTTTTGCATGAAACTCAATTCAACCTACAATATTTTTCCTTTTTAAATTTCTCTAAAATTTATTTTGTTGACAATACTTCCTTATTAGTTTAAACTGGTTTTTTACTATTTTTCATAGTGATGCTTAGAGTTCCAATTACTTCAACAGGGCTTCTTCTTCTGTCTTTGGAACACTTATCTGACATAGTATACAGTACACAGAGGTTGAACAGGAGTCACCTAAGGGATAGATTTTTATCTGTTTTGAAACTAATGATTCCTGTTCCTGTATTAAGTTTTGGAAATACAATAAGACTTAATGAATGACTGAACAATCATAAAATATAGCTACCATTTCATGTTTAGGTGATATGTATCTTGAATTCCAAATTGGAAATTAGTAAAGTCTGGGGAGCCAGTGTGTGATGAGCTGGGAACTTCCTGTATGATTCTCTGAAAGATAAAAAGTAATTCTGGCAGTGTGGCTAATAAAAATCTCTCAGTGTTCATAAGTAATTTGATTTCTTTGATTGCTTTAAAGTTATTAGATAATTATACAGTGAAAACAGTTACAAAAGTACTTTGTTGTTAATAATAATTAGTATGTAGGGATATTAATAGATACTTTTTTAAAGGATAGAAATAAGAAGATGCAATTGAAATTGACTTTTTATTCTATCCATGCAAACACTTATTTTAGTACTTAGCATTTAATTTTGATCAATTTACTTGTAAAAAAAAGATTTTAATTCATCTGCATTATAATAAATGTACTGTTTTTATTCAATTATGCATATTTTCATTTTCTGTGCCTTAAAATGCAATTACATGGTGTTAATTGCTTAATAATATTTCACCATATAGATAGTTCATGCCATTACTTATTTCCCTATTGTTAGAACATGATTAAAAACAATATTTTAATGGGACTGTTAGAGAAACTCTGTTAGTATCGTTGATCATTTTCCTTGACAAAATTCTGAAAGTAGAATTACTGGATCAGAGGATAAGTACAAGATCTCCTTTATTTGGTCTCTTTAAAAGATGAACTTATTTAGAACAGAATAATTGTTTATCTATTTGAAATAACTGATCAGGGCACTAGCTGTTCAACCAACATTGAGTAACAGACCAGACAGAACTATTTTGGATCTGTGAGTAATAAGTGGAAGTAAGCTTACGCAACATACTTGTATATGATGTAAATGTAAGGGCTATCAGAGGACTTAGTGGAGCTAGACTGAGGATGCACCTCTTCACATGTCATCTACTTACTGAAAGTCTCCCTCTGAGAACAATTTATTCTGGGGAAAATATGTGACATATCACAACTAATTACTGGGACAGGAAATAGAACGTATTTTCCTTGACTACTCACTGAAGCAAGTTGTTTAGTGTTCCTGGCTTCCACAGAAGGAGAACTAAGGCAGATGCCTGCCTGAAGTGGTGGTGGTAGTTTCCATTTAAATTTTGACTGTTGCCAACAGCAGTATTTTGCTCTGTTTGTAAAACAACACATACAAACTCTCCGTCCTGTGCTTTTCACTTTCATGTGTTTTTGTCACATTCTCTGTTGTTTTACATTCTAAAGATTTCACTAGGGTCTGGAGTGGTGGTTCACTGGTTACAGACCTTGCCTGGCATGTGCCAGGACATGGGTTCAAATCCCATACCACGTACACAATAAAGTGTCATAGCAACAAAAGCCACATGAAAAACTAAATAATATTGGTTCTCTGTTTCTCTTTCTCTCACTTTCCCTCTCTCTTTAAAAAAAATAAAATAAAAGGATTTCATTAAAACAAACCAAATTCTGATAGAAGTGTAACTGGTGACTTTTTTATTTTTAGAGAGAGAATTAATTTTATTTTTTCATCCTATTTTTGTTTTCCTGCACTTAGTCATGTATGTGGTGCTGAGGATTGAACCCAGGTCCTCATGCATGACAGGCAAGCGCTCTTCCACTGAACCATCTCTCCAGCTCCTAACTGGTGAATTTTTATACGTCAAAGAAAATAATTGCTCTCTAATAGTTCTTTATTATTTTCTTCTATAAAATAATTATTTTTCTCTCTGATCATAACCCATCATTGTCCCTGAGGTAGATCTGGATGAAACAAACCAAATATTCTGTGTACAAATTTATTATTTCAGTTTGTGGCATGCCACATTAATGGCAAAAGTCCAGTCACACACTCAGCTTAGAACTCAGCTCAGAGAAGCAAAGGTCAGGAAAAACACAGTAAACTTGAAAGATTCTCTAAACAGTCTGCAAAATACTTAAAATTTTGAAATAGTATGTCCTTAGGATTTATTTTCTTCATTTAAAATATGGAAGAAAAACATATCTTACTTGTTTTCAGGAAAAGGTATGAAGTTTAACAAAGCAAATGTAAGCATTATTAATCATAATTTTAAATAAAATTGTTGACTAATCTTTATCTTAAGGAGAGATAAGCCATGTTAGAAGAGTTCTAGGAAACAACTATGAAGACAAATTTGATGGAACAGTATCACAATAGTCAAGAAGTCTGTAGCTTCAAAAGAATGGAAAAGATACTTATGAAAGGAAAAGTTGTAAATTAACATATTTCTAAATACATAAATGAAAAAAAGAAAAACTCTTATCATGTATTTCCTGTTACATTTTTATCCACTACAACACTGTTAACTTTTTTTCATCATCATCTGTAAAGAAAATAATGCTGTAGAATCTTCCTAAATGTATAAAAATAGGTTGAATTTCAGAAGCAAAATACCATTTTAATCTCTGCTGTACCAAGAAGCACAAGGTTGAATTTTTAAGATCATATTCCCCATCCCCACATTTTTTATCTGGTAGCATTCATCTGTCCCTAACATAAAAGGACTAAGAACTGGAAAAAGAAAAGTCACAAATACATTCTTTTCTGGCAAGATAGATTGTGAGAAATGGATGTCTCCAAATCTTTATTTCTTTAGGGAATCAATTTTACTCCTGCAGCCAGGAGACTTTTTAATTTGTATGCGTGGATTTTTGTCTGTAGTCTGCTAAGATGGATTCATTTGGAGAAAAGCATACATCAAGTGACAGAATACTGTGCTGGCTGGCGGTAGAAAGTGATTGGTGGAAGCAAATGGTTAGCAGTTAAAAAGCGGCTTGCAGGTAGCAGCTGTTGACCACATTTTAATGTAAATGTGTAAAAGTCCAAGACGGACTTTCTCTTATATGAAATCTCATAAAAATGTAGAGATTTATATAAAGTGGGACTTTGGAATCATTATTATATACTAATTTTCTTAATTTATGTAACTTCATATGCAAATTCTTTTAATTATTGTAGTGCAATCATGATAACGAAAAGGTACTTTTTTAAAGTTCTCCTCTAGAGTTCCATTAAAGGTAAAACTTTAGACAATTAAATTTATTCATTTATTAGAGTAAAAAACAATTTAAACATCACGCAACTCCCAGAACCAGTAGAGATTCAGAGAGCTCCATCTGCACAGGGAGTATTTCAGATAGAAAAGAAGTGTGCCACACAGAATTAGTTTACTTCTGTTCAGGGCCACCATTGCCTAATTTGGACATGGTCTGATCAATTGGCAGCCTGTGATTGGCTGAAACAAAACTTGACAGTTATGATTGGCTGTCAGTCAGCTTTTTTTTCAATACTCCTTAGTTAGGCTTTCAGTTTGTTTGCATAAGTTAGATTGCCCTTTGTTATACAGAGACTCCTGGTATGGAGGCTGCCTCAGGCCAAAATTGTCTAATATAACAGTCCCAAACAAGGATATTAGGGAGATGGGAATCAAAAGACAGGACCTAATTCCTGAGTCCTGCTCCAGGAGGCAGCCTTGGGACAAAGGAAGCCACTGGGTGGTTAAAGAGGAAAGCAAAATGATTCTATGATGTCTATGCAAGAAAGATGGTAGACTACAAGGAGCTTATCTAGGCAAGGCATTGTGAAAAAAGTTTTGTTATCAGCTACCAGAAAAAGCTGGGCTTCTCTGATGGAAATTTCCATGTGGTTAATCATTAATCTAAAAAACAATGTAAACAATAGTTCTTATGAAAAAACTAAAGCAAATTAGGGTATCAGAAATCTGGGCACTAAGTGATATTCTGAAGCTTTCACAATTGATTCCCTATTATGGAATAATAAATAACAAATATCTAATTGTCCTTATGAAAATGTAGGAGAGGAGGTGAAAGGTATGGTGTGGCATGACTAACAAGATTCACTGACAACAGGAAAGAGTGTCATAAAGAAAGCAAATCCACACATCAAACTTTGATGCAATAGGTCAGTAATCTACTTTTCTACTAGTAGGCAGTAGTTGACAATAGATCATGGCCTGAACCTACTTCAAAATGAGAAAAAAATAAGATCAGTACAGTATTGATTTCCAAAGTGAGTAAAACTGTTCCTTTTAACAGTCTGAAAGCTCTTCACCCCTTTTGTGTGTGAGTTCTGAACGCATGGGTATTTTAGGCCACCATCTTAAGACCCAGTTGTTTAAAGTCCAAAACAATATTAAGTCTAAAATTCTTTCTAGAAATTTTAGGCAATTTGAAAGTTTCGAGAGATCTGTTTGGTTTAATTAATAATGCTTTCCTTTCCCCCATTTACTGCCCCTTACCCATCATGCCTGCTTTGCAACAAGGTTAAAAAAATGTTAAATATTCATGTCCTTTCATTGCCAGTCTCAAAGCTATTTCATTCTAGAGGTAATTACTATGGTGGGACTGTTTGTCCCCTACCCCCCAAATTCGTATGTTGAAACTTAATCCACAGTGCAGTGGTTTGGGGAAGGAGGGGCCTTTGGGAAGTCATTTAGGAACAGGATTGGTGCACCGTAGAAATCTTTGTGTTCCTTATGCCATGTGAAGATGCAGTAAGAAGGTGTTACCCATGGGGAATGGGGCCCTATCTTGGATTTCCCAGAAAAATTAATATTAAATCCTGTGGTTCATAAATTACTCAGTCTGTGGTGTTCTAAACTAAGAATGTGTCGTAGTCCATTTTGTGCTGCTGAATTTTGAGCCAAATTCATTGGCTCATTTCTGGAGGATATGTTCAACATAAAATTGGTGGCATCTAGCAAGATCCTTCTCACCCAGCCATCAATAGCTGGAAGTAAGAGGGTGAGAGAGGAAACCTACTCTCAAAAGCCGCTTTTTAAAGGCACTAAACACATCTACAAGTATGGAGCTTTCATGACCTAATCACCTCTTAAATTTTCCCCTTCTTAAAATGACAAATTTCAACATGTGCTATAGAGGAGTCAAACCCTCAAATCACAGCAGACAGTAACACAGCGTATAGACAAAAACTAGTAAAACACCACTTGCCTCATGAGGCACATACGTTATTTCACTGTACTTACTCTGGTGTAGGGGTCCCTCGTGCTATGGTTTTGGTGGTTTTCCCACATTCTAACTATGGGAAAGGCAGATGTAATAAAAAGCCATACAACATGCTATAATAAATACTACCTAGATTACAACATTCTACATGGAGATTTTAAAACATTCTTGACTTAAGGAAGATCATTATTTTCATTCCTTAAGGTGAAGAATTCTTGCAAGGACTCCAAAGACATTTGGTTTAGGTACAATTTTTTTCTTTAAACATAAACAATTCCCTGTTTCCATAGAGTAAAAAGGGTCTGTTTCTCAAGGAACACATGCTCCTGTTTATCCTCTAAATGCTTCACCTGGAAATACAGCATAAGTGATAGCAGCAGTGCAGTATTGGACCTAGTGTAATCTTCATTAAATTCCATTTTTAAAATTGTATCGTAATGCAATCCTATAGTTGAATAATTTTGCTTTTTTAAATTCATTGTCATTGTTCAAACAAAAATTTGAGAGAAAATAATTTCCCACAACTTGTAAAGCACCATATTTCATTAGTTAGAAATAAATGGTTTTTATTAAAATATATTTTCATGATTTCAACACAAATGTTTAAAGTATGGAATAAATAACATTTATTTTCAAGAATATAGACCTAAGTATATTACTATGGTAGCAGTTAGTTATTATAATTTTAAGATGATTGCTCTAATAATATGTTTGTTTCCTCCAACTCAGTTTAGTTGGTTATTAGAAGCTATCAGATGAAATCACTACAAATATTACAGACAGTAAATATAAAGTTTCCTATGTGTAGAGTAGTTCCAATTTAATAGCAATTATCTATTTAATCTCAACATCTTTGCCATTGTAATCATGATCCCTAATTTTTCTAACATATCAGTTAGTAAACAAATTACTGATAACAATAGGGCAGTCTGGTAATTTAGCTGTTAAATTCAATTAGCCTGTCTGTCAGACCCTCTTGTTCTCATGGTTTTAACACATAATATTCAAAACTCCATTTCCTCTTTGGACTTTCCCCTGTCTGCCATACTTCATTTCCACATCTTATTCTGCTTTAGAGATTACCTTGGCTCAGTGCCCTCTACCCAAATTCTTATATTTCCTTATTCTCCAAGGAGAAATATTATCATTATCTCCCCATAAACTTTCTTTTTGTCAGATCCTGCTCATATTTCCTTCTTGGTCAGCTAACTCATAACTTTTTTCATTTGTTGCCAGAAAAATATCAATAATGCTGTTTCTTGCTATAAAGCATTTATGAGACAGGAAGTTAATAGGTGTGGTTTCTATTCACAGCTTCTAATAAACTCAGTTTTGAAGATCATGCTCTCATTTACAGATTTAAGGTTGTTGCTTTTAAATGTAGGATCTGAAATAGGTTGTTTTTAAATTCTTTGCAAGTTTAAATGCACTTGGTATACAAATACCATTAGTTCTGAATATATTCCAGCTTCTTCAAATTAAATGTACTAGAATTAAAATAATTTACTGTTTGGATTGCCTGATACTTTGTTACAGGAATCTTTTGGGGAAATTCTCTAAATAGGGTTTAAGAACTAATTCTTGGCCTCCTCTACCCTTTTACAACTTTATTTTCTTCTTCTGAGCATAAATTTGGTTAATAATTTTGAACATTGTTTTTTCTAAAGTGTGTCAATATCTCTGGGTCCTATGAAGAGATTCTTTGAGGTCAATAAAATCATTATTTGAAGTCCCTTTGCTTAGTGTATGTATGTTATCATAGACACATTAAGGAGCTTAGTCTTTGCGTCTCAGATTAAGGAAAAGGACATGTGCCCATATTTGATCAGTAGCCATAATTTCTAGCACACTGAAGTTTATGACAAGTATCAGAATACTCAGTCCCTTTGCTGTAACTGTCAATTGTTTCTTACCCTGTTCTTTTTTTTTTTTTTTTCCCACCTGTGGAAAATATTCTCTGACTTGTGCCTGTGCCCCAATGGTAAAGAATGTCAGCTTTGGTTAGTAGTTATTCAAACATCCAGAAAAAGGAGTTCTTTTTCCCTGAACACAAGGGCACCCATCAAAACAGGTGAGATTTATATATGTTTGGGCATTTTATTTAACAGGGGGGATAGAGCCAGTGTGAATGTTCTGATCTGATATTTTCCACATTTGTAGAAAAAAAAACATTGAAAATTATAGTCAAGAAGTCTGGAAGAAGAAACATCCCTGAGTATGGGATCCTTTACATTACCTGCCAAAATATCCAGGAAGCAAATTTTCTTCTGCCACACAGACTAAAAAAAAAAAAAAAAAAAAAAAAAAAAAAAAAAAAAAAAAAAAAAAAAAAAAAAAAAAAAAAAAAAAAAAAAAAAAAAAAAAAAAAAAAAAAAAAAAAAAAAAAAAAAAAAAAAAAAAAAAAAAAAAAAAAAAAAAAAAAACACAGAAAATAAAATGGCTTAAGAATCATGCCTAAATTAGCATGTAGTATTGTATCAAGGTATTAGGAATGAATTTTCTGATCATTATCAAGATAATTTGTGGGATGTTGGGATGAATAATCAATGCATGTCTCAATATCATTGTAAGAATTTGGTAAGATAAGATATAGAAAGTACTATGCAAAGTGGTTGACCCATAATGTGAATTTCCTTCCTTGGATCAATATTCAAATATGTACTTCTCCATGTATTTCCATCTTATAGTTTTACCTTAAAACATGGTTCTTTAGATTCAACTTAACAAAGTTTTTCTTCTTTTCAATTAGGTCTAGAAATTAACTTGTTTTAAATTTCCCTAAAAAAATATTTTTTCAATAAATATATTGACTTTCCAAACTATCTTAGGAACTGTTAAGTAAACCCACTGCAGAACAGTGAATGACTATTATAAGTTTGTTGTTTTACTTCATGAACTGTTTGTTTCACACCTGATTAAACAGTATAAAATGCTTCTTTTTTAAAATTGTGAAGAATCATCCTTCTTGGGTTCAACAATTTCCTGGAATTTCTTCCTTTACATAATGCCACATGATATAAAAATATGCTCTTTGATGAATTCAGAAATTTATTTTTCTCAATTTCAACATAAAAATTTGTTTATTTCATATTTAAAATATGTAATAAAATTTTAGCTGTTAGTTATTTTCCATTGGCTTTTATAAATATATTTTATTAATTGCATGAATGTTACAAATACTGAAATTTAAATGCTTTAATAGTAAAGAGTACATATAATGTGTGTAAGTCTACTGTAAAACAGGTGTTTTGATAATTAGAATAGTAAGTGATATTATTAGTTTAGTTGGTATTAATTAATGTTGGAAATTGTTATACATGAATTTAAAGGTAGTAAAATCTGTATATCTGGTAAAATTCTCTATGGATATTTCTTGGTATGGACAATGTCATCAGATTTCAGTTAGGTCAAGAATGGAGCCCATGATTTGATTTCTCAATGGTTCTGTACCATCATTGAAAGACCTTTAGCTTCCTGACCTTTAGCCAAGTAGTTTAGAATATTTTTGCTTCTGTCATAATTTCAAATAAGCTTTTTGAAATAATGTCAAGTGAAAGTTTCATGGAGAGAGATTCTGCAATTATGAAAATACCTGATATATTATGAATATTTGTTGATTATAGAAGGGTAATCAAAAAGATTATGGAAGAGTATTATGCCTAAACACTAACACATGATTGTTTAATAAATGTCTCTATATGTGACTGAATTTGGTCTTATAGAGTACATTCACTTTCATTATAAGCTAGTTGTGATGTCCCATGGCTAAAATCTTATGACCGCAAGCATTTTAGAGGGCTACTATTATCGACTAAAAAGGATATAGGTGTTGTTGGTGACTTTTTGGCTTGAAATTGTGTGCCCTAGTCTGTAGGTGTCTGCTTGACAGGTGTGGACAAGCAAGTGTGGGTATAGAAACACAAATCATCTGAACTGTTATGCAAAAAAGAGCATTTGAGATTGAAGATGTTTAGAAGGAAGAAGATTGGAATCAAGAGAGTATAAGATTATGTGGAAGAAATAAGAGAACATGAATGTGCATTGCTGAAGGAGAAAGAGGAAAAGAGACTGAAAATAGAAGTAATTAGAAATATTTAGGCATTTACTGTGCAGGATGTAATATAAACTTCCTCCTTTTCCTTTTTACCCATTGAATCATTGGTAAAAATATACATTGCTTATTCACATTTTGGGAACTGGTCAATTTTTTTCTGAGGTGTGTGAGAAGGAATTCTTTGCATTATATGTGATAAAAGGCAATGTCCTGGCCATATTCAGGACAGATATACTCAAAATACAAATATACCTAGAAGAATGTGCTTAGGTAGCTAATGTCCTTTTGTTGACTCTGTGCTTATACTTGAATTTTCTTTAAGAATATTAAATAATTTATTTTCCTCATAGATATAGGTGAATTTTTTTTTTTAAGAGAGAGGGACAGTGAGAGAGACAGAGAAAGAGAGAAACAACTTTATTTCGTTTTACACATGTCCTTTGTTGCTCCAACACTTAATTGTGTATGTGGTGCTGGGGTTTGAACTCGGGTCCTCATGCTTGCCAGGCAAGCGCCGAAACCGCTGAGCCACCACTCCAGCCCCGATATAGGTGAATTAAAAATGTGTGGCATAGAGATGTATTGGGAAGGAGGGGGAAGATGGGAGGGGAGGGATAAGGGTGGAAGAAAAGGGTGGGATCTAGGGGGTGAATCTAATTTAAGAATATATACATATCATATTGCTTCATTGGATGCATTTTTGATTGTACAATAACTAGATTTCTTAATTAAAAAACTACTTAATAAACATAAAAAAAAGTGAGGTACTAGATTAGACCAACCAAAGAAGACCTGAATTCTTATCTTTCTATGGCAACTAACTGGGAAGCAAATTTACTTATTCTCCCAAGGCTTTTGTTTCAACGTGTGTGGAAAATAAGACGTTTGCACTAGTTGGCCTTTAAAAGTTTTTAAAGTTCTGTTCACCCATTCCATTGCAATTCAATATTGATATCACTGTGCAAACTTTATGGTTTGGGCAATAAAATTGTTCTGGTTTTTCCAGACTCTAACATTGTATTCAGCTCTAGAACTGATTAGAAATCCATGTATTCATTCTTCTTTTATTACATATACTATTATCTATTTGTAAAATAAATCTAAGGGATTAGCCAAAAATTTTCAATCTGAAAACTAAGGTGAAGAACTCTCTATAAGTGCACTATCTAATAAGAGGTTTAGGAAGATGAGAACATTGTATAATAGATAAGCAATCACTTGTGGCCATGGAAAATTCACTTAAAAAGTGGCTAGAATGCACAAACCCCTGGCTTGAACTCTCAGTGCTGAAAAAGTTAACAAAAAGAAAGGAAGAAAGAAAGATGTCTAGAGTGTTTCCCTGCCTTGTTACTCATATCAAATTATTAAATATTTGTATCAGATAGCTAGATGTTAATAATGAAAAATTTAAATGCTGGAAAATACTTCAATGAATTAACATAATTTAATAGTGGAAAATAACTTCTGAAGAAAAAAACAGATATGAAAAAGTTGCAAATTTTGTTACAAAAAACTTAAAAGTTCTATATACAAAAATATACAAAGTTTAAAAAAAACACAGACAAAATGTGAATTTGTACTGGAAACACATATAACACATAAATGAACCTGAAATAACACAATATTCTAAATGCAGCAATTATAGAAAATATTGAAAAAGTATAACTTGAAGAAGAAATGATCCACAGAAACACAAAGAGTTCTCAATTTCATTCAATATAAAACATTCAAATATAAGACAAAATTGTTTTTCCCATCAGATTAATAGCTATGAAAAGCTTGGTAATATTCAGTGTTTTTAAAAGGATAGAAAATAGGCACTGTCATATATAATTTGTAGAGGTTTAAATGGATAGAATTGGTTAGAGTGGGATGGTTATGTCTGTCAAAATGTATAATGCACGTTCTCAGTTCCAGAATTTCATATTTGTGGTAGTCAGATTTTTATTACTCTGAGCAAAATACCTGATGACAACAACAAGTTAGGGATAGAGAACTTTATTTGGGCTTATGGTTTCAGAGGCTTCCATCCACATTTAGCTAGTTCCATTGTTCTGGGACTGAGATGAACCAGAACATCAGGGTGGAAGGGCATGACGCAGCCCCACCTCTGAACATTGCAGCATTGGGAACCAAGACTTCAATACAAAAGTCTTTGTGGGGAGCACTTCGTTTTCAAGCCATAACAACATCTATCAATGTAATATTGGATAGGCTACTAAGAATATAATGAAATGTGTAATTCAAAGTTATTGATCTCAGCATATAATTAAAACAAACTACAGATAAATTAATGATCAATAAATAAGCTGGTTAAATGATTAATAATGTATTATCACAATGAAATAGTATAGCTTTTATGTACAGAAAATATTGATATACATTTGTATGACTAATATGCATATATGTCCCATAATGATCTTAAATCAGTATAGACATTCATATATATTTAAAAAATGAATTATATTTAGAGAATTTACTTTGAGTTGAAATACAAATAGTAATTTGTTCTTTGTCACATACTAGAAGAGATAAGGTATTCAATGAATACTCGTACAAGGAATGAATAGGTTAGTAGATGAATATTTGATCTGAATTTAATAAAAATGACAACTTAAAATTTCTGAATATGGAGTATAAAAATGTAGGAATAATGTTAAGAAATTAACATTCAATTACATGTAGACCTAACACACACACACACACACACACACACACACAAATTGAATAGAAAAAGATACAAATGCTCCCTGACTCATGATTGTTTGACTTATTTTCAACTTTAAAAATTGTGGAATACTTTCTTCCTGGACTAGTGATACACAGCTTGTTACTCTCCTGTGATTCTGGGCAGCATTATCGAACCACAAGATAACATATTTGATATTTTTCTAAAATATGAGTAAATGATAATATAGAACTTAATGATCTTATAGTCTTTTTATATATAAAACAAAACTAACTGAAGACTTGCTATGGTCATGCTACTTTGGTTAATGTAGGTAATCCATTTAAAAAGGAACCAACATTTTACTTTGTTCAGAATTTTCCCATGTTGAATTTTAGGTTAATTAAACTATTACTGTAACTTCATTTACTCTGCGTATAAAACTCCAAAAAAAACCCCCATATTTGGTGTTTTCAACTCCAGTTTACAGAAAAATGGGCATATTTTGACAGAATTGATAATGCCACACTATATACAAAGAAAACCAAAGTGCAGGAAATAATGCATTTGTATTCACAATTATTACATTCTCCTAATTGTACTTATATATATTTCTAAGTGGATTAAACTATTTTCTTTTTATTCCATAAAATTTGTATGGCTCTGATAAATTTCATTTTAGGAATATCCTTTATTACTTTTATCAAACACAAATTGAATATTATAGGATGAGAACAGCAATTATTCAGCTGAGCAAATTTTTGTAGGCATGAATATGTTCTCCAATACAGGGAAGAAAACACACTGGAAGCAAACACCCCATTTTCCTAATAGTAATAACCTGTGACTCAGTTTATTTTGGTAGGTGGCTACCCTGAAGTAAAAATTCCCATAAAACACCAATATAAACTTACAATATATTAATACTGTCAGCCTGAATTAAAATTTTATCAGCAGATTCAGTGTGTTTAAAACAAGAAGGAAACCTAAATATTAAAAAAAGAATGAGATCCAGATGGTATTTTTTGGAGTGTCTCTTGTCTCCACCATTTCTATCACATCTGTCCATCTCGGTAGAAGCAGGAAACACCTTTTAAGTTTAGAGAGTATACATACTAGCATACACTCCCAATTCAAAATAGTCATGAGCTTTTCTTAAATGAAAAAAAATAATTATTTTAAGAACTATAATTTAAGAAACATCCGTAATAATTTAGGTTTTAAGCTGTTTTTATTTAAATTAAGGAATATTTTATTTGTAAAAATATGGTATGCCCAGTTAATCAGATTCATAAAACATTCTAACTTTACTTTTATTAGATTCAAAAACTAATGAGAAAATACTGAAGTTTCCATAATTTCATTGGCATATAAATATGTAAACCAATTTGCCAAATTGTGAGATGTAGTTTTTATAATAAATTATGATTCAGCTCTATTTATTCAGAGATCCAAGTTATAATCTGACTTATTGACTGCTGGCACCAAAAAGTTAAGGTGTATAAGAGAAGAAGACATATAAATAAACATTTGCAGAGTATAATGAAAACAAATCAAAACAAAAGTTAAAAAAATATACAGTAGGTGAGCAAGGGAAGTTGTATTTAATATGTTGGGAAAAATTACGATGACTGCATTTGAGTATGTCTTAAACAGGTACATTTTACTTTACTTTAAAAATTGTTTTATGGGCTGGAGCGTTGGCTCGCGCATGCCCATCATACAGGAGTACGTGAGTTTGAACCCTAGCGCCACGTACACAGCTAAGTGTCTGAGTGACAAAAGTCAGGTGAAAAACTAAATTAAAAAAAAAAAACAAATTGATTCTGTCTCTCTGTCTTTCTCTTTCACTTTCTACTTAAAAAAATTGTTTTAAATCTGATTGTTTAAAAAGTCTCATATATTTTCAGAAATGTTTATTATTAAAAAAACCTTTTAACACAACTTGACAATAAGTAGCTAATCCTTTTAAGAGAGGACCATCTAGTTCCTTCTAAACAATGTGTCCCCTGAATAAAGAACATGCTTCTCAAGATTCAACAACGTATTCATAAAACAGCATGTGTTCATTTCAAGGCCTCTCATTCCTGAGATACAGGTCCAAGCCTGTTTTTTTTTTTTTTTTTTTTTTTTTTTTTTTTTGCCAGCTAATGGTATTCCAGGATTGAAAGAAAAGAAACATTATTTTTGTATTCATTTTGCCCTGACCCTGTTTGGTGACTAAAGTCTCAAGCTCTTTGAAAATCTTTTTCGTCTATTTTTTGCTTTTATTGTTTTTGTTTAGAAAGGGAGAGAGTAAGAAAGAATCAGTTTCATTTATTTTTCCATCTGGACTTTGTTTCTCCAACACTTAGTTGTGTACGTGATGCACAGGTTTGAACCTGGGTCCTTGTGCTTGCCAAGCAAGTGCTCCAACTGCTGAGTCACTGCTCCAGCCCCTGAAAATCTTACTTCATGAGAGCAAACTCTACTTTTGGTCATCAAAGGTAGATTAGCCGTAAAGGAACTGAAGAAGCAGTGGTTGCCCTTAAACCTATTGTTGATGCCTGAGGAAAATGAAGGAGCAAATTCCAACATGAGTGGGACCTGGGAAGAAGTGCAAGTGTATAAGAATGAGTCTTAAGTAAGGTCTTCTGAAAATCTGAGTCTTTATGAGAGATTTATTTGATACAGTAGAAGGTTTGACTTGATGGATGAGCAGAATGACCCAGGTAGTAGTAATCCTGGCTCCTGGTGGTAATCCTTCTTAGTAAAGAGGAAAGGAAGAGAAAAGTCTTCAGAGAAAGAAAGCCCAGTTAGGCAGGTTTCCTTGGGGAAGCCTCAGGGAAACCTTCAAGTATCTAGGTTTCTTAGATACCGGTGGAACCTGGTCTGAATTGGAGAGAGTTTCAATTGGTTAGAAACACAAAGGAAAGGATGATCTAGTCGCTGGTTGCTGCTGAAGAAATCCTATTTGTGCAAAAACTCTTTAAAGTTCATTGACATTATAAAACATGAAAACGTGTTCACTTAGCTCATTTTAAGCTTGAAAAGAAAGATGGGTGGGGGCAATAATTTGAGCAACTTCAACTCAACAGAGAGTTGTAAATCAGTTCAGTACTTAAAACATGAAAGGGACTTATTTCACTACAGAAGTTCCTTTAATTTTGTAGTTCTACGGATGAAAGGCCTTTCCATAGAAACTGAAAAGAGTATTGTAATACAGCCTCCAACATAGAAATATGTCCATTTAATTATTTCATATGGCTGTTAAAATGAACTAATAAAATTGAGTAGCTTTTTGGCTACCTTATAAACAACAGAGTTGTAAATGGGAGTAATTTACAAGTTTTCATTATGCAGTCCTCACCATCCTTACAAGTAATAAAGGAGAAGTTTTCTGTGAAAAAAAAAAGTCTCAATAAGCCAGGCTTGAAAATTCTCATAAACTTGATGGGACTTCATGCATGGTGAAGGATTCTCACAAGATGCAACCGTGCAGCATAGTGCTGGAGCCATTATTCTAGCTCTGCACTCATTTTGTTTGTGTAATTTATGGGCTTAATCACTTGCGTACAAATCACTCATGAGGCAAAGTCCTTAGATAGCTCAACTTGGTCACATTGACAGTAGATAAAAACTCTTCACACATGGCTTCATCCACCACAAAGGAACTTTCCTATAGCTTTTCATTTGTTTTTTGATATTTCAGCTCTACAAAAGGATGGAGATGTGGCTTTTGAAACTGTGCGCTGGAAAGGAGCCATAGACAGGTGTCAGCAAGCCTGGACCTGCTTTGTCATCCACAAAGCAATGCATTTATTTGCTTTCCTTCTATGCTGAACACTATATGTGGAGAAACAGACCCCAGGTTAATATGAAATACATATTGATTTACTTGCTAATTAGCATTACGAATTATGCCCAGAAAAGTTCTAAGTGTACTATACTGAGTCCAAGGATACACAAAAATATACTTATAAAAGAATTAGTTGATGAATGCAGGTGTGGGTGGCATTTTCATGCCAGTGGTCCAGGAATGGTTTGATGAAATGATGCATTCAATTGTTTATCTCAGAAAAAGAATGTTTTCATGCTGAAAAGAGTTTTAGAAAAATCCCTATACAAATAGTATCAACTTTAGAATAGAACACATTTCTTTGGACCTAGATTTGAACTGACACATATTTTAGGTCTTCTCAGTGCTTGTGTTACTTTATTTATACCCCTTACTATGTAGTTTGCTATTTACATATTTATTTCTGCAATTAAACTGTGAGTTCCTTAAAGATAAGTACTAGCATATTTATTTTTGTATTTCCAAGATATTCACATCTGATGCATATGACATTCAACCAAAAATGACTTCAATATAAATAGGATATAAGTAAATATAAATGTATTCTCTGAAGAATAAGACAAATTTTTGAAGAACAGAAAAACATTTGTTTTCTTGGGCCATTTATAAGTCACACAATAGTTTCATCTCTAACTCTCCAATATAGTCTTCATAGTCTCTTTAATCACAGACATGAGAATATACCTGTATTTAAAATCTCCAGTTAAAATACTTCAGAAAGCTACCTGATCAACAATTTAGTGCTGTGAGAAGGACTGAGGTGGATTTTGGTAATACAGAAACAGCCTTCACAAGATAGATTAAGCAAAGTATTTTCATTATACTATAAAATTTCAGGAAGTGCAGCTTTGTTCATTGAACTCAAGTAAAAAGACTGGATCATACCAGTTGAAGTATTTTTCATAGCAGTTACATGGTTAATAAGTGAACATATCAAGATATGTCATGAGATCAACTGAAAAGAAATTGCTAATCATGTCACGGACCATCTTTGCCTCCTATTTCACATTTGTAACAAATGTGGGTGATTCCAACTCACCAAAATTTTTGAAAACACAAAATTCGGAAAGAAAATCACCATAACGGTTTCAAGATACTACCAAACACTTTTGACAGCTTCATCAAGTCTGGCATTATTCATAACAGGGACTCATTTTAAGCTACTCACATGTGGAATATGAAAAGCATTGGCTTTATATGGGAATTAGTTCAATTTACATCAATAGTACAATGTCAAATGAGCTAGCACATTATTCCCCTGAATCACATATTCATTGGGGATATCTTAGTCTTCTTCTATATTTAGGATAAAGTATACTGTATATCTTGATTCCAGAAACCTCAGAAGTCACCCTGTGAGTTTCTACTGCTGAGAAACCCATAGTCTCCATGCCATGTTAACGTTAAGGTTTTAAACTATGATCACATCATTACAATATGCTGTGCAACCAGAGTCCTTACATCTTGTTCATCAGAGATTATTTCACCATGGAAATCTCTCTTTTTATATACTGTCTACCTACCCTCACCTGAACATGGAACTATACTTACCCTCATTGTCCATCTCATACCTTTGAGATATCTTCTGAATTACTTTTGTAAAGTTTGAAAAGATTCTGGTTTAGGATCAGGGTCATATCATATTGTTACTACTTATGCATTTATGATTGTATAACAACACAACTCTTCAATAAAGTTAACAAAAATATATCCATTAAAGAAAAAGTTCTCTCTTCTCAAAGATATCCTGAATATCTCCTGGGAGAAAACTTTTCTCTTAAAAATTTTCAGAGGGGGTGGAAATATGTTTACGTGCATGCTAAAAGGACTAGAAGTGGAATTTTCATTTTTTACTCTCTGTTCTAATGCAGTTTTCTTTCTTTATTTGAAGTTCACAAACTCTGAAAATATTTATGTGTTAACAATATTCAGAGAAGAATGTAGCAGTATGCAGAGGAGAAAAGATTGGATTATGCGAGCTGTAGTCTAATTGGTGGATTAACACATTTGATGGATTAATAATTTGAACGGACCAAGTGGTAACCACAGGTAGGTAGAATATGGCTGGAAAAGGTAAGTCACTGGGGCTGTGCTCCCAGAGTTAAATCTTGTCCCTTGCCCTCTCTGCTTCTCAGCTGCTATGAGCAGAGTAGATTTCCTCAGCCACGCTCTTCCACCATGATATTCTGACTCACCTCCAGCCCAGAGCAATGGATATGACTGACAATGTACTGAATCTCTGAAGCTATAAACCCCCCAAATAAACTTTTCCTCCTTTAGGTTGTTCTTATCAGGTATTTTGGTCACAGCAATAAAAAACTAACTCAAATATGATTCTTCACAATAATTTAAACATCTGTCTATCATTCTCTTATATTGACAAACAGCTTCTGAATCAGTATTTCTCTCTATCCCATGTTCTATAGTCAATCAAAGCATTTTCAAAGTCCAGAGAAAGGACCTAGCTATAGACCTAATTTCATGGATTTTTTAACTACATTGATCCTAATAAAATTTAGTCACATTTCATCCATTTCTTTCATATTAAAATTTTCTTTTTAAAATTTTGAACAGAAATCATGAACCTCAAAGTTTGCATATCCTAACATGCTAGTCCTCTTATATCTTCATGTCCACACTCTCCTCCACAGCCAAATGTAGGTCTCTGGTCCTTCCTTCTCCTAGTACGTTAATACCAACATGAATTTTTTTCTCCAAGTTAACTTAGCTTCTGGGTTAATCAGTGGACCTCAATTTGACAAAAATTCCCAATCTCTTGATGTACATGTCTGTTGCTACCAGAGAAAATAGATTCAGGTCACCATAAATCAATGAAATCCCATATCAGCCGGATTGCAGAAACACCCATTCCTCTGTTTTTCATGGTTAATTTGCCTTTTCTGTTTAGCACCTTTTATCTACTCATCTTTCTCTTTAGATTTTCTGCATAAAGCTAAGCCATATATTTTTATCAATTTACCTGCATATTTTAAATACAATTGAGGTCATCAGGTGTGAATTATCTCAATCTGTCACCCACCTACTTTGTACAAAATGGTTTATATACATACATGCTCTTACTTTCTTACTCAAGATTAGAATAAGTGGTTGTCCTATCCTTTACAAGTGAAGCAATTTATCTAAACCTGTGGTACCAGGTCTGTTCTATAATATTTGGCCATCAAGTTTATGTTGTTTCTCCTATATTTGGTTTCTGTAATCTATATTGATTTTTATACACATACATACACACACAGAGAGAAGAAGGTATATATTCAAAGCTCACAATCCTAAGTACTCTTTTCAATGACCCAATTGATACTAACCTGTCCCTCCACAGTTTTTCAGTGACCTCTTTTTTAATCCTTTTCATGTCCCTTTTAGCTCTGTCATCAGGCTTCTGTTTCCAAATAATTAATATTTTCTTTCCAGGAGCAAACACTTTTGCAATATTATCACACACGGTTTTAATCAAAGATTATAGGCTCAAATGTGTATCTTCAAGACACTGAAGTCATCTTGCAGAATGGTTAATAGTTTCTGAAAGTCAACATGATTGTTGACAATTTTTATATCATTTTCTGTTTCCATCCCTACTATGCATTTACAAAGCCTCAGTTAATGAAGCTGCTGACTCAGACATGCTGAGTTCTGATATCTTTGAACTCAGACCTTGCTTTCTCCCACATCTACTTCATCAAATATTGCTAATTATGCTTTTCAACATTCTCTCCCCTTTATTTTCCTGCAGTAATTTCTATAGTTTCAAGCTATCAAATCTTACTCACACTGTTGAAGTAGTCACTTGATTGGACTCCTTGCTTCCAGTCTTACCTGAATTTACTACACTTTTGACACCACTGGCAAGTAACAGAACAGGAGAGCATGATTGGCTTATATAAATGCAGTGTAATCTGACTTCGTTTTTAAAGCAACTTCAAAATGGAGCTACTAATCATATTCTATACTTGGTTAAAAACCTGAAGTCATTCTTTAGATCACCAGATACAGATATAATTAGACTACAAAATAATAAGATCATCATTCTCATAGCTAACCTCCTGCAAGCTAATTGGAAATATACCTCTGTGTAAATGCTCCCTCTAAACTGAAGTAGAAAAGTATGCTTTGCAAAGCATTTTTTGTAAAGTATTTTTTAAAGTGTTATCATCTGGGGCTGGAGTGGTGGCTCAGTGGTTACGGTGTTTGCACTGCATGTGTGAGGTTGCGAGTTCGAACTTCAGCACCACGTCCACAACCAAGTCTCAGAGCAACAAAGGCCACACGAAAAACTAAATAAAATTGATTCTCTCTTTCCCTCTCTCCCTCTCGCTCTAAAACAAATAAAAAATAAAAAACTGAAATGTCATCATCCTCTATATTCAGCTAACATGTGAAAGATGCCCACCCTAGAACCACCCCAATTAACCCATCTCAATTAACTGGAACTAATCCTGGCTTTCATTATATGCATTCGATTGGCATAAAATGTCAGAGAAACATGTTTAAGCCCCCATGCCACACTCAATCTTGACCATTTGACTACAATAAAACTTAACTTGGCTTATTAAAAAAAATTGAACCAAGAGGATTTCTAGATATGAAATACAAAGAGGAAATGTAATGACTTTGTGATAATGAAATCTGGAAATGACTTAAAATTTAATTCAGAATTGAGCCTGAATTTAAATTCAGACAATGGATTTATTGACTGAAGAAACAGAAAGGAAGGTGTTAAGATCAGAAAAGTCATATCATAAGAAAATTCTAAGAGTCCTCTTAAGCTGCATGACTTTGGTCTCTAGCTGTAACTTGGATCTGTGTTACATATCAAAATAGAATCACTGCACTCAATTAATAATCATTAAGCATTTTTTATTGCTAATAATTATTAAAATCTTTAATATAAATAATTATTTTAATATATTGATTTAATTACTAAAATTGATGTATTGTAATTGGCTTTAGTTAATCTTGGGACTATTAAATATCATGATCACATTCCCAAATTAGATGCCCCATCACAAAAACATTTCCCAAGACTTGGAAACTGAAAGGAGAGTATTGGATTTCCTTTGAAAGGTCTCTCTAGTTTTTTTCTGGTTCTATAAGGGTATTAGGGGATGGAGCTTTAACTGACTTTCTATAGATCAGGTTATTTTGTACCTCCACAAGAATAGAAATGAACATATAAAAACATAATGCTGCAAATCAAAATGTCCCAAAAGGAAAAATAAACTTGATTGCTACTCTGAAGAAAAGATAACTCCAAATACTACCTATTATTGATGGATAAATATTAAGAATTTGTCATTTATTTAAACAAACTAATTTCAGCATTTTGAACAACTGAATGCCAATTTCATTTTTATTGATTATGCTATCTTATTCAGTTGATCATTCACTAATGACTAAAATAAAATAATTTGGATCATGTTCATTTCATTAGAGTCATGATTTACTACTTTGAAAGTTATACCTTAGCAGCTGTACAATCAGAAGGAACACCTAGGAAAAACAATCCTTTCAGAGAGCCATTCAGATGTTAGGAAGGTGTAAGGTTTTTGTCACATATCCAATGAATGGTTATTGACTGACTTATTTCACCCAAGTATCGGAACATCAAGAGGATAAAGCAGGACAATCTTGCCAAACAAAATGATTTTACACTTCTACAATCTAGATATGTTTCTAAACATAGAAATCTTTAATTAGAGCTTGCCTAAAGGCAGCAGGTGCTGGATATTTCTTACCACTTTATTTATATGTGAATATTTCTTGAAAGCAGTGAGACCTGCCATTTTTGACAAGAGGGTGGAATTTTAGTAGAACAATTTTTTTGTGTGTGGAGATTAATATTTATTGTAGTATATATTGCTAAGTTTACATTATTTGCACACTTTAAAGAATATTATGATGTATAATTACAAAACAACAACCACCACCAAAAAAATGCCTCCTCCTGAAAAAAAATTATTTTAAGTTAAGGGCAGTATAATCCCAGCACTTGGGAGACTGAGGCAGAGGATCGCAAGTTGGAGGCCAGCCTCAGCAATCTGGGGAGATCCTTAACAATTTAAGAAGACTCTGCCTCAAATTTAAAAAAATAAAAGTTTACAGGGGGTGTAGTTTGTGGTAAAACATGCCTTGGTTCAATTCCCCATGCAAACAACAACAACAACAACAACAAAGCCCTCTTTTGATTCAACATATATTTTTATGCGCAAACTCTAATGAATAAGGTAATCTTTTAGATTCTTTTCATACTAAGAAAAATGAATAAGGTACCATTTTACATAAAAGAGCTCCAAACTACTTTGGAAAGAATGGAATGCAATCCTCCTGCCTCAGGCTGTGAGTGCAGGGATAGGACTGCAGGTGTGCACCACAACATCCAACTTAGGATGATTTTTGAGGAGCAGGGGAGTTTATTTGTTTCATAATTATACACTGTAATATTCATTAAAATGGAATGGAAACCTATAAGTAGGTATACCATAATAATCTTAAGATTCCTGTCATTTGTTTATGAATTATCGATTGAAATCCTTTTAAAAATTATCATGAAATGAGATTTATTCCTTTCCTTAAAACATGCAATTCAAAGATGCATCATTAAGTATGGAGTTAGTACATTTTAGGAACCCAGCAGAGTGACTCAAGTGAATGAAGGAATCATGGTAAGTATACACAGTCAGAGGACAGATGCTTTTCAGACTGGTATAGACCTTCTCAGAGGGCAATGAAGTCATCTTATTGAGATAACTGGTGATATAGTCACCTGAACTGTGTTTTTTCAACTTTTACCTTAAGTGGAATCAAAACTTATAAAAATATTTTATTTATTTCAAAGGGAAACTGCTGATAATAAATGTTAGAAGGCTCTGGCCACAAAGGTAAAATGGGGACTCACCTAATACAAAGTAAATGAGAGTATACTGCTACTGTTCACTTCCTGCTTCACTATAGTGAAAGCAACTGGAAATAAACTGGATAATTTGGTTCATTTTGGGAGATTTAAATCTGAAAGCTCCTTTAGGATGCTTTGATAGAAAAAGCCTGGAGTGGATAAACAGGATAATAAATTCATAGTTTTAACTAATATCATCTGAGGTTTCACTTTTGTTCATAAATATTTATATGCAGTTTAGGTTACTATGAGAAAAAAACAAATATAGGATACAATACAAATACTTCTCTCTCTGTTTTTATTTATTTATTTTTAACCAGGGATTGAACCCAGGGTGCTTTACCACTGACCCACATTCCTAGCTTGTTTTATTTATTTATTTACTTTTTAAAGAGAGAAGGACAGTGAGAGAGAGAGAGAGAGAATCAATTTTTATTGAGTTTTTCACATGGCTCTCACCACTCTGACACTTAGTTATGTATGTTGATGTTGGGGTTTGAACCTGTGTTCTTGGGTATACTGGGCAAGGTATACTGGAGTGTCGAGCCAACACTCCAGCCTCTATTTATTTATTTATTTATTTTGAGACATAGTCTCACTAATTCACATAGAGCCTAGCTAAGTTGCTAAGGCTGGCCTTGAACTTGTGATCCTCCTACCTCAGCCTCCCAAGCTGCTGGGATTACAGGTATGTGCCATTGCAACAGGCTTATCTCATTTTATTCTACTTTTTTTTTTTACTTCTTTTAAGGGAAAACAAGTTTGGTCTAAAATTTTATAAATTTCTCATCAATTTTTAAAAATGCCCTTCATATAAAAATGAAGAAGTGATCACCCGGGTGCAGTGGTACACAACTAAACTCTTTGAAGCTTGGGTGGATGAGGCAGGAGGAATGCAAGTTCAAGACCAGCCTCAGCAACTTAGCAGACTCCATCTCAAAAAGAAATAAAAGGATTAGGGTATAGTTCAGTGGTAAAACACCCTGACTTTAATTGTCAATAGCGAATAAATAAATAGGTGATAATGAAAGATATAAATTAATTACTATGGGAAGAAAAGAAGAGTCACTGTACCTGGAATGACATCAGAAATCCTGTCTATGGGGCTGGAGCAGTGGCTCAGCGGTTTCGTCGCTTGCCTGGCAAGCACGAGGACCTGGGTTCAAACCCCAGCACCACGTACACAACTAAGTGTTAGAGCAACAAAGGCCATGTGAAAAACTAAATAAAGTTGTCTCTTTCTCTCTCTCACTGTCCCTCTCTCTTTAAAAAAAAAGAAAGAAAGAAAGAAAGAAACGCTGTCTAAAATCCAAAGGTAGACATGTATACCAATGGAACAAAACAGGCCAGAAGTAAATCCATGCACAGCTAGTCAACAGGTGCCAAGACAGCGGGGAAAAAGACAATTCTTGTATTAAGAAAACTAGATATCATAGCCAAAGAATTAAATTAGATTCCAATCTGACACCATGCACAAAAATCAACTCAACATGGTTTAAAACTTAGATGTAGGACACAAAACTATAAAACCCCCAGAAAAATTATCTGGAAAACTTCTTGACATTGAATTTGGCAGTGATTTTTTAATAAGACACCAAAAGCATAGGCAAATAAAGAAAAAATAGAAAAGTGGGCCTATATCAAACTTAAAAAAGCTTCTTCATAGTAAAGAATATAATTAAAAGAGTGAAGAAACAATTTACAGAATGGAAGAAAATATTTGCAAACTATTTGTGTGATGGGAGATTAAGACTCACAATATGTAAGCAATTCATACAACTCAATAGCAAGAAGACTAATATCCCTGTTAACACAAAAGTTTTCAAAGGACTTGAAGAGATATTTCTCAACACGTGTAAATGCCCACCAAGTACATCAAATGGTGCTCAAATGGTTCTCAGCATCACTAATCATCAGGGAAATGCAAGTGAAAACTAAAATGAAATATAGCCTTCCCCTTGTTAGAAAGGCTCTAATTTTAAAATGAATAAATTAAGGTAATAGTGAAGACATCAAAAAATCAGAACGTTGTAAACCGTTGGTTGGAAAGTACAAGGCACTTAATGATGAGGAAAAGGCTTTATTTTTCATCTCTCCACTAACATTAGGCTGATAGGTTGGCAAGGAAAATAGGTCTATTCCAAACTGGTCTTGAGGAAGACAGAGGAGACCTTTCTAACTCAAATTTTCATCTTTGGGATTCAGAAGCATGAAAAGCTTTCATAAGAAAGGAGAAGGCAGGAAGCCTTGAAGATTTTACTAGGGCTGTGTTAATCAAAATATGTCAGTCCTAATCTTGGTGTCCCTGAAGGGCAATGCAGCAGGCCCTCAGACTCCACTCTCAATGAAGGGAAGTACGGGCTGCAGAAAAGCAGTTATCAGGAAGTTGTTTTTATTTTCAAAGGGAGTCTGTTTCAGGTGCAGACACTACAGAAAATAATATGAAGATTCCCAAGAAATTAAAAATAAAACAATCATATGATCCAGCAATCCCATTTCTGGGTACGTACCTGAAAAAAAATTGGAATGAGGATTTCAAAAACATATCTGCAAGTCTATTCTAATTGTGTTATTTTTCAGAATTCCAAGATATGGGAAAAATTCAAAAGTCTATTGACAAATGAACATGTAAAGAAAATATGATATCTATAAACAATGGAATATTATTATTCATTAAAGAGAGAGAGGGAGAGTGAGCAGAGAAAGAGATGGAATCAATTTTATTTAATTTATTTGTGTGGCTTTCATTGCTCTGACACTTTGTTGTGCTCTGACACTGCCAAGCAAGCACCATAACCATGGAGCCACCATTCCAACCCTTGGAATATCATTGGTTGAAAAAAAAAAAGAAAGAAAGAATGCTGGAGTGGTGTCTCAGTGGTTAGAGCACTTGCCTGGTATGTGTGAGAACCTGTGTTCAAACCCCAGCACCACATACACAACACAGCCAAGTGTTGGAGAAAAAAAGCCAGATGAAAAAAAATAAAGTTGATTCTTTCTTTCTTTTCTCACTCTCTCCCTCTCTCTCTTGAAAAAAAAAAAAAGAAGAAGGAAGGAAGGAAGTCCTTCCATTTGTAGAGACATGGATGAACCTGAAGGGCATTGTGCTAAGGGAAATGAGAGTCACAGAAGAATACATACCACATAACATTTACATGAAGTATCCACAGTAGTCAACTCATTCTTAGAAATAGAGAACAGAACGCTGGTTGCTGGGGTGAGGCAAGGGGAAATGGTACCTGTTCCTCAGAGTTTGAAGTTTTTGTTACATAGGTTAGTAAGTAACAGATATCCAATATGCAACATAGTTCTTGTAGTTAGTAACACAACATTGTATACAAAAACTGTTGTTAAGATGGTACATCTTGCGTTAAATTTTCTTACCATTACAAAACAAACAAAAAGGGACATATAAAATCTTTGGAAATGAATCTATTTAATGTCTTGATTATGATATGCATATGTCAAAACTCATGAAAGTGAATACATTACACATGTGCAGGGATTTTATTTAAGC
Organism: Aplodontia rufa; assembly: GCA_004027875.1. NCBI lineage: Eukaryota > Metazoa > Chordata > Mammalia > Rodentia > Aplodontiidae > Aplodontia > Aplodontia rufa. The sequence continues at coordinate 29,207 of PVKS010012444.1, forward strand.
TTTTTTTAATTAATTGAATATGGGCTTACAATTTAGCTTTTTGATATACCAATTATACTTCAGTGAGCTCTTAAAGCAAACAAAGGGCAGAGATAGTGTGAAGGAAATTCTGGGAAGAACTTAATACGTACACAGTACAGGTGTGTCAGGATGGATTTCATCAGAAACGTGCTCCTAAAGCTAAGTCTGATCCTTAGAAGAAAAACTTCTTCTGAAGATGTAGTCAGTCGTTCCAGAAAGCACGTTGGGTGTGGAATAACAGCAGCTTCTGGAAACTAAGAAGCAACTCAGGAACTAGAGTGTAAGAGACTGCTGTTGATTGTTGAGCTCCAAAAGAGTAGTCAGATGTTTCATACCCTGCTCTAAGGACTTCTACTTCAGGGCATAGCCCCTAGAAGGGCTCTGAAGACATAGCATGACCTCTGTTTGGTGAGAGTTGGGTATGCAAGTGAAGAGACATAAAGCAAAGATTGGAAAATAATGAATGCTAATTGTGTGTTTCATACTGAGAATCTCTGTGCTTCAGAAAATGCTCAGAAAAGATTAAGATCAGGTTTGGACAATAAGAAAAACCTTATAGAAGAGTTTTGTTTAGAGTGAGAGTTTGATGTGAGATAGATGGATAGATCACAAAAAGGAGCCTCATAAATCTATGCAATAAAAGTAGGAAGCAAAAGTTACATTGGAGATGGGGAATGGGGTTGTTAAAATATGAATTAGGGCATGAAAATTAATTGAAGTTATTTTCTATGATCTAGTTCATTTTCGAAAGATGGAGAAAACCTTGTTTTATTCTTAAAAAAATCTATATCACAGGGAGATTTTAATAAATCATATAATAGCATTACTATGTCACTTATCCCATTAAGAAAATTCTCATGTAAGATACATATGTAAACAGATTACCAAAAACTGTTTAAGCAAGTCCAGTTCTTTGAGATATACAAAATGTTTAAAACAGATCTTGATTTTACAAAGTGAGAGAATACATTAGCCCAGATCAAAAGTATGTGACAACATAGGCTGATATGAATATATAGTTACAATAACATATGCAAAGTAAACAGTGCAAGTAGGCACAAAGAAAGCAGCACTGTGGCCGTGGGAAAGAGACCCAGTAAGCACTAGTGGTTTTCTCTTGAAGTGTATAGAGTTAGCTATATAAACATTCACTACAGCAAACTGGGAAGGGTGCAGTATTCCAAGAAATTCTTATCAGAGATAAAGAGGAATCTGCCAAAACCTATAAAAAGCTTAAGCTGCTTCCTTCTCTTGCTGACTCATGAGAAAATGACTGATACTCTGGAAGGAACCTGAATTAGATCTCCAGTTACTTTGAAGTCTTAGATTGAAGTCTGAACAATTCAGGGCAGGAAAGTTGGATGTGCAGGTGGACCTGTCATCTCCTACCTAATCTGATTGAAAAATGCATTTTGGAGACAAAGGAACATTTGGAATTGAGTCCATGCAGATGGTTTTTTAAAAAAAAAGAAGCATTTTCTGAGCTACAGTTCAACATTTCAGAATGATGGATGCCTGCTGAGAAGAGAATATTTCAGGAAGAAGCAAAAAGATCTAAAGCTCAGTCTTTTCCATATGCTGTTGCTTCTCATTGAAAGCCTCTCCAATCATTCTTGTTGTCTTAACCATTTTAGATTATTTTTTGTTTGGATAAAAAAGAAAGAAGGTATACTTTTATATTTGAAAATATCATAAAAATACAAAGATGAAAGTGGTTGATTATGACTTCAAATGAAGTGTTTAATTAATAGGCTGAAATGCATGAGGTACTGAAGTCAATTCCACCTAGGTTAAGAAATTAGTTGGACAATGAGAGGATGATAGAAAACAGGCTTAACTGCATTTTAAGAAGAAAAAATAAAGAATACCTGGATGGGTAAGGTTGGCTTCACATTTACAATTCCACACAAGCCAACTTGTGTGATGTGGCAGCCAAAAATATCTAATGAATCCTCAAACTGCATTAGCAAAATTATAGTGCCAAGGCAAGTAGAGTAATAATTCTCTGGCACGTTTCTCTTCCCAGACCACATCTGGAGCTAGGTGTTAATTTCTGTCCCCCATTGACTGTTAATTATCATATGCCCTCAGGAGTATAATCAGTTGTTAATGACTATGGAACCCATGGGATGTGAGGAATAGTTGTAAAAACTTGTGCTCAAACTAAGGAAAAGAAGTTTTTATCTACTTTTGAATTGTGATCATTGCCAATTCAGGAGTAAATTGTGGGGAAAAAATGTTGGGTCTGTATAAGGGAGAGCTATCAATAGATGGGTATGCATGAAATAATTGCAAATTGATAAAAGTATTTCAAATAGGGATGAGCTGCATACCTGCAGCATATGTTTGAGATGGCTCCTACTCACTTATAAAAATAGATTGTTGATAATCCAAGAATTCTGACAGGTGTTATGGTAGCTTGAAATGAGTATACTGTTGGTATGTTTACGCTAGAGATATTGGCAAATTCTACATATCAGATGTTTTCTTTTGAGAATCAGTTTACTAGCACAGCATTGGATTTTTATAAATGATATAAGTGCAATGATAAGATATTTCATCCTTCCAAATATAAAAGCCTATAGATGTATTTTTTTAAAGAGAGAAGGACAGCGAGCGAGAGAGACAGAGAGAGACAGACAGAAAGAATCAATTTTTTTTTTCCAAGAAGGTACTTCATAGTGTATTAGAATTGTTTTTCAACTTACAGGAAACAATACAATTATCTAAGGACAATTCCTTAAAAGTTTTGTCGTACGGCAAATACTGACTTTTTTTTTTTTTAAGAGGGAGAATGAGAGAAAGAACCAAATGGAAAAATAAATAAAATTGATTCTTTCTCTCATTCTCCCTCTTAAGAATCAAGTTTTTTTTATTGAGTTTTTCACAATGTTTTTCATTGCTCTGACACTTAGTTTTTTGTACGTGATTGCTAGGGTTTGAACCCGTGCACTCATGCATGCCGGGCAAGTGTCATAACTGTCAAGCCATTGTTCCAGCTCCCTATAGATGTATTCTTATGTAGCAGAATATAAACTGAATTTAAAAACAGAAGGAAGGAATATGAGTAGTAAAGTCAGAGAGATCTGTGAAGGAGGATGGAGATAAAATGATAAGAATAAAATAAGAGTAAATATTAGTGGAATGGATTATGTTCTATGGAAATGGAGAAAATGAAGCCTAAATACATTTCTAATTTTTTTTAATTAAGGCATGTAAGAAATTTGCCATTGTCAAGAGAAAAAATACCTTAAGAACATTTATTCTTTTTCCTTTTAGTAATAGCTGCATTAAGGAGCAAATGAATGGAATTTATATCCAGAAGTTATTAAATGGATAAACTACAGACTTTGAATAGAAACTAGACTATCTTTCAACAATACTAGTATACTTTTGTTGTTTTCCAAAGTTAAGTATAAATGCTGCATGAGATCATTGCATTCTCTTACACAAATTTACATTCCTCAATCTACAAGTTAGGGATTGGCTAATTATTCTAACATTTAATCATAAACATAATTTACCTTAATTCCTGGGGTATTTAAGATTCTTTTCATATGGGTGGCCCCTTTGATATCTATGTAATTACTCCCTGACTTGGATGTTTTGCTGAAATAGCCCCATTATAATGTTCAATTATAACAAAGATCTTGTAATCCTTCTTGTTATAAAAATTTAACCATCCCACATTTTGAAGTGCAATGGTTTTGAAATTTTTAAAAGATAATGCTTTCAAAATACCTTTAATTGCTATATAAAATTTTAATAAACATTTATAAATATTTGTCTTTAAAAGGGAAAGGAAATTTTTCTAATTCAAAAAACTTTACTTCTCTCATTTCAATGGCACAAGAAAGAAAAAAACACAAAGCTCCATATTTATCTTTTATCTTTTTTAAACTTATTTATTTTTATTGGTACATTATAGTTGTACATAATGATGGGATTTATTTTATCTTTAAGTGAGTATTTTCTTCTGATAAGGTAAAAAGCACATTATGACTTGCATATTATAATTATTTTTGCATCAAATAAATTTTTACTATTTATTAGCTCCTTGAGAACAATGCTCATGTGTCATTCATTTTTGCATGCTCACAATTGTTCAAATTATGCTATGCACAATTAAATAAACATGGTTAATAAAAAAAGATATTTTAATAAGAACTTAGTTCAGCCATTTTCCTATTAAATAATACAACCAATATTCACTTTCTTTGTAGATTTATTCATAGTTACAGAAGCCCTGCTCTCTATTCTCCTTGTAGTCTGATTGAGGTGCTAAAATTCTGTGGTCTTTAAAGTGTTGATGTAAAATTTAAGAAACTTTAGATACAAGTTAAGTCCTGATTTTTTGTTACAGAAGAGATTTGAAAAAACAAATATATGCACAATTATTCCATCCAAAATAAGTTTATAAACTTATTAAATACTAAATGTATATGTATATCTATGTGTAAAAATATGTATACATGTCTATGTAAAACTATTTGGCATTATCAAAATATTTAAATATAAAATTGAAAATACTCAACAAATATTCAAGAAAAAGGAGTGAATGAACGCTTGGTATAACAAATATATAGATATTTTATATATAAAATGTATGTGTTATTACATATGCTCATTGAGAATGAGGACAAGGATCAGACTCTGTATATCTTTTTGGGGAATAAATAAACCATCAGGCTTCCTAATGGAATGAATGTGAGGAATAGGAAAAAGAGAACTGTCAAGGATGATGTTAAGGTTTTACATGAACAATATAAAGCAATAGTGTAACTATTGGCTGAGATTTGGATAGCAGTGCATGGAGTGATTTTAGGAGAGTAAATATATCAATGGCATGAACTGGGAAAGTGCAAAATAGAAACCCTAAGGATAAGGACCAATAGACAGGTGAAATAATACATAGATTTCAACTTCAGAATGAAGGTTAGCACTAATAGACTCTCTTGCAGTGGCATCAGAAAGGAATGGTATTCCTCTCCTCTGTGATCACAAAATGATCATTTAATATATACTTCAGGCTAATTTGCATAAAACTATAGGAAATTTGAAAATATTTCTTTCTGTAGCTAACTTAATAATTATATTAATAAGTTATCCTTTTATGGCATAAAATTCTGAGGGAAGAAATTCTTTAGAAACATGGATGTACATTTTTATAGTGATTCTATATAGTGACTACATTTTTATAATGACTACATGGATTCAGTTTTCAATAAATCTCTTTTCAACTTCTGCTAGCTTATTAGGTTTGTAAGAGCTGTGAATCATTTCCATTGGATGATAACATACCACTGATTTTAATTTTAAATAAATGCAATTTATTATTGTATTAATCAAAAGTAAAATTCAACTGGCTTTTACATTGCCAATATAAAATAATTGGTTGAGTAAACGTATTAAATATCTAGTACAAAGAATCTTTGAAAACTACTAAAGGGAATATATAATTCTCAAATACAATACACAACTACACACAAGTGAAAAACTGAACCTTGTTCTAAGCAGGGCAGGGGCAAACAATTAATAATAATAAGCATGTTGCTGTTCTAACTCCCAAGAGCTCATCGTCAGAGTTGAGCAGTTGAGAGGAAATCAAGGAAGAGTGGGCCTAAGAACTTTATTAGAAGAATTAACTTTGGGGGTGGGACAGAACGATTTAGAGACTAGTCCAAGTAATGCTGAGATTATGTATGATAATTAGTTTTCCTTATTAAAACTACATTTCTTTTATGCATTCATTCCTGTTTGATTTCCTGTATTACTTACAGAACCAATTTATTAAACTAATTAGAGTAGGTTAGTCACAGGTAGATTGAAACTCTGTTCTTTTTCACCTCTAACTTCTGGATTTCATGTAAATTTTTTTTCTTTCTCCTAATGAAGTTTAGTAGTTTCCAAGGTTTTAAGAAAACTTTCAAATAACAACAACAACAAAAAAAAATCTAAGTTTTTTTTCAATATAAAAATTAAGACTATTATCCAAGCAGAACATTTTCTTTGATTTCAGTTCACATTTCTCACATGATACACTGGGGAAGAAAGTCATGGTTGACTTTTTTTTTTCCTCTTGGCACACTTCTTTTATCTCATACTCTGCTGCATCCATCTTATGTCACATTTTATCCCATGTTTACACCTTCTGCCTCACATTTCTGGTCCGTACAGGGTCAGATGCAGGGAATAGAGAAGAATGGGGCAGGAGAAGCTCACGGGATTGGTTCAGTTGCAACTCATGATGTTTTTGTGTTAGCTGCTGCCCTTATATCTTGCGAGATGCTTTTGTGGCATTCTCTAACACCCTCCTCTTCTGAGGCTATGATTGATTAAACGTAATGCTTACTATGGAAAAGCAATTCACACCTAGGTGTCACAAGGGCCAACAGCAATTTCCAACTCTGTCTTCATGTTGGCTGTATCAATGTTGTCCAATAGAACTTCCTTTAGTGAAGAAAATATTCTAAATCTGCCATGCTCAGTATGAAAGACATTGGTCACATGTGGCTATTAGTGTTTCAAATACGGCTGGTGTAACTGGAGAATTGAATTTTATTTCAATTAATTTACATTGAGCTTACATGGAATCATATAACTAGGAACTACTGTATTAGGCAGTGCAAAGAAGACCTCTAAATCTTCTTTGGGTGAGCTGGATACCCCTTTATGTTAGAAGAGGACTTGACACCTATCATTTTGTCTAGCCTCTTGGGGCCTTGGATGGAACTGAAGTACCAGAAAGACACATCTAACTACATAGTTGGAAGCAAACATTGAATTATATGTATCAGCTATAAAATTTACTAATCAGAACAGAATAAATCAGTCAGAATAAATTAGGTTTAACAGTGCTCCAAATTGAAATCCATATAGAAAGAATCATGTTAGCGTGATCCTAATGGTTAAAAAAGGTTGGTATTCAATGAATTATGTATAAGTAGCACATTCATCACTGTAATCAGCATAATGGTAAAAAGAAATACTCCCTGTTCCTTGCTCTCAAAGAACCAAAGATTCAGTGTCTAAAATGAAAAAGAACATAAAAGTTTTCTCCATGAAAATTTTACTGTACTATTGTAAATTTACATATTCTTTTGAGACAACACAGTAATAATACCTACAAAACTAGGTATGGATTTCAATTTGGCACTGAGACATTGTGAAAAGAATAAATTTGGGTTTTACATAGGCTTTGGTATGAATCTCAATTTCTACTTTCCTAACCGTGTAATTGCAGGGAAGGAATTAACTTCTCTGAACTTTGTTTTCTTCATCTGAAAAATAAGCCTAGTTAAAACAACCTAATAGGATTGAATTAAAGATACTTGATGCTGTATAACACTTGGGGCATGACTGGCCCTAAAGAGGTTTGAGGGCACACAGCTATTCCCCCCACCCTTCCCCCAGATATTTTAAAAATTATTTTCCTACCTATCTGCAAACATATATAAAAAAATCATCAACTTTAAATAAAGTAGCTTGGGGACTGGAACAGTGGCTCAGCCATTGAGGTACACATGAGGACATGGGTTCAAACCCCAAAACCACATACACAACAAAGTGTGGGAGGCACCAAAAGCCACATGAAAAACTAAATAAAAGTTGATTCTCTCTTTCTCTCTCCCTCACTGTACCTCTCCGTTTAAAAAAGAAATAAATACAATAGCTTGAACGAAGCACAGTTATTAGAATGAATGGAAAGTACAACCTCAGGAAAGCATGTCTTTTCACCATCTTTACCAAGTAGTTCCATCCTTTATTGTGAGTGGACTTCTACAACAATATTTTGCTTATTTCTTAGCCAGTTTCTTGTTCATCCCATATTAACTCACTGCTTTAGAAAATGAGTGGTGGTTAAAAATCATTTTCATCACCTCCAACAAGTCTACAATGGGAACTGTTTTGGTATTAGATATTACTCTAGTTTATAACAAAAATCAACTCAACTGTCATTCTTCCTCATGCCCTGTAACTTTGCAAATACTTTTTGTAATTTCTGTTTTAGGTAAGAGCATAAAACTCAATGACAGAGACTCAGCTCACTTAACTTAATTAAAAAGAATCATACGTGAGGACCAGCATTCAAACCCCAGCACCACATATACAAAAAAGTGTTGGAGAAAAGAAAGTCACATGAAAAACTGAATAAAATTGATTCTCTCTTTCTCTCTCTCTTTCTCACTCTCCTTCTCTTTCTTAAAAAAAAAAAAGTGTGGTCTCACATAACCAAGTCACCACTGGGAAGGCCTCAGAGATCCGGCAGTAGACAGATTAGGATGTGGCATTTGAGAACACCAAAGAAACTCTAATCTTGCCACTTCTTCTCTTTCCATGTGGTGCCACATAGTGGAAGGCATGACTCTTCACAGGTCTGGGCTCTTATTTTAACAGTTTTATGATTTCAGAAGAAAGGGGCTTCTTATCATGTCCAGTTTTATAAATATCAGGAAAATATCTGACTGGTCTTTCCTGCATCAGGTACCCATCTTCCCTGAAGTAGGGGGTGAGATAGTGGAGCTGACTTAGCTTGGGTGATTTGGAGTCCCCAGTGGCAAAGACAATGGTGTCTTTACTAAAAGAAAGTGAATGAGGACGGAAAAGCTGCTGGCATAGTGTACTAGAGACACTGAAGGCATCTAGAAACCCTTTTCTCCTAAGAGATAGTGCCTGGTCATTTCATCTAAATATATTTCTCTCCTTTTATCAAGCTATTTTGATTCATCAGTTTTAGCATACCAATCACAGTATTTACTTCCAAAAGTTTTTCTCTGATCATTCTCTATTTGTATTTATTCAACACTAATTATAATCATATTAAAGAAAGTAGAAATGGCTGTTAGTAGTCCTGGATCAGAATCTGGTTATATTATTAATAGGCTTTATAATATTTTGAAAACTCCGTAATATCTTTGAATTTAATTTTAGTTTTAAGTCAAACACCTCAAGATTATTGTTTTCACAATCAAGTTACACTGAAATTATTCTTATGAAGGGCCATCATCTCCTTCCATTCCACTTCCTGATATTTTGCTAATAAATCTTTTCTTCTCACCTTCTTGTTATGTGTGAAAACCATCTCTGTTTATCTGGTGTTCTAATATTCCATAATGAAGTGTCTTGTTATTTGTCTGTTCTAAAAACTCAGTATGTTTTTTGTAGACTCCTGTAATTGAGAAACCCATATTTCACAGTTCTGGGAAATCTTCTTTTATTGCTATCTTGATGACTGATGCACTTTTGTGCTTTACCTACAACAATCCTGACTCGTCAGTTCCCCCCCTCCCCACCTCTTATTCTACTAGGGATTGAACTCAGGACCACTTTAGCACTGAGTTACATCGTCAGATTCTTTTGTAAGGAGAGAGGGTCTCACTGAGTTGCTTAGGTCCTTACTAAGTTGCCCAGACTGGCCTCCAACTCGTGACCCTCCTCCCTCAGCATCCTGAGTCTTTGGGATTATAGGTGTGCACCACTGCACTCAGCTAATTTCTCTGTTTTCTTACTTTGGAATTCCTGATATTTAGATATTAGATTTCTATGTTTGTCCTTGAAAATGTTTTGTCTTTTATCTCCTAATCAGGTATTTGCCTTTTAATATTTATTCCTCTGGAGTAAATTCTCAATATTTTTTCTTCTCATGAATATATATATACATATATATATGTTCACATATATTTACATATTTGTTCAGTCATATGTTACATGTATTCACTTATATATGCTATATACATGCATATACATACATAGTATAATAATATATAAATATATAAATATATAAAATATATATGTATTTAATTTTGCTACCAAATTCTTGATATCCAAGAACGTAATCTTTTTCCTTAAAGGATCTTTTTGCATGGGAACCTAGTTGCATTGTTTAAGAGCTTGAAAGGCTAGATTGGTAGTTTTCAGCAAGATGTTCTTTATTACTCCTCCTGTATCATATCCTTGCTATACTCTCTCCCGCCATTCCTACTTCTGCTGTGCCAGATACTGGGATTCGTCTAGGACTAATTCTACACTTCTCTATTTCAGTTGCTGCCAAGAATGAATCTCCTGGTCCCTATAGTAGTGAGATAGAATGGTCACCATTCCATGTGGAACAGGGAAATTATCTGGGAATATAAGTACTTCCTGCATACACTTTCAACCAATGCCATTTTCACTCCATCGCTCAATTTTGCACTCAGAGATTTCCTAGGTTTACAGTTCCTGACACTTTCTGAAGTTTTGTGGCTCTCATCTCCCTGCATTATTTTTCATTCCACATCTATGGACAGTTAGACTTCAGTTTTCTATAAATTAGTTAATGGATCACCCAGGACCCATTGGGGAAACAAAAAGCACACAAGTTTTTTCAAATAAAGACAAAATTCAGTTTGAAGAATTGAGTGCATAACAGCACTCAATCCTCTACAGCTACCATATCCTCTAAAGTTTAAGGAACAAAAAAATAAGTGCTGAGGTTTTTCAGACCTTAAAGGATTAGAGGAGTGGCCCTACAGTGCATGCCCCATAAAACTGGAACTCTCAATGCTGAGCATGGTTGTTTCTGGTTCTTCTCTGGAAGCATAAGGCAGCTAATTCTAAGGGCTTGGAAGGAAGCTAGCACTAAAAAGAAAAGACCAAGAAAATGAACGACAAATGGTGGGGAACTTTCAACAAAAACCATAACTGGAAAGCAGTTAAATCAGTAAATCAGATTCTACTTGGAGCTATAGAAAAGGAGGGAAAGGAGACTTCAGCATAGAACTGGCCTCAATTTTTGCTACAGCATGTTAAAGAGAGACTCTACATGTAGGATAATATAGTACTGGACCTTAGGAAACATAAGAGCTATTATTTGTCTTAGTTATGGAAAATTAGTAGTAGGAAACTGGGGCAATGGAATTCTGGCAAAACCAACCTGAAAGACTGGATGAAGTCGGACCATGGTGACAAGATATCACTTGTGGGATGGTGGAAAATGAGGAATTTGGTCAGATGTAAAGGATGATCAGATAAGGAAGTTGGGGGATTCTGGGTATTCCATTGAATAGTATTCTTGCTGAAATTGGGTGATGCAAGATGGATTTGGAAGTCCAAAAGTTGAGCCCTGATTAGGAAGAGGACTCAAAGTAGTCCGACTAAGTTTTGGTGAAGGACTATCTTCTGATATCCCTCTAGTGCCTACTGTTGATTCCATCAGAAAACCATGTGGCAAGACTCTCTGGGAAATGCAGTTTGCAGGGAGCCAGCTCCAGCATCCCCGAAAAGAAGAGCATCGGGTAAGGCTGAAAATGGGCTTGGTGCTTTTCAAACACCATGCATATATATTAGGTTTTCAATATATAGTGTATAAAAATTAATTACCCCTTAAAGTAGAAAACATTTGAGAAATTTATACATAAAATACAAAAATACAATTAACAAGGTGAATAATCAAGCATCTTAATAGTTGATTAATAATATCTAACATTACTGAATATTTATAGCATGACAGGCACTGTTAAAAACTATCATCTCATACTTATAGAGGCTTATACTACAGTTTCAGATATTTTATGGCCAGTCTCTGATTCATAAAACTTAGAATTACTGGTTTGCTTAATAACTGTTTAAATTCCTTACTCCTTATTCTTAGTTCTGCTCATTCATACACTACATTTTGAATCTGTGATGATTAATTTTATGTATCAATGTGACTGGGTCATCAGGTACCCAGATATTTGTCACACATTATTATGTAAATTTTGTCAGGAACTGTTTGGGCTGAGATTTGCATTTAACTCATTGCTAAGTGACGGTGCCCAAGTGGCCTCATCCAAAAAGGGTGAACCTTGCTGATGAAGAGAGAATCCCTCCCACTTGACTGTGTTTGAACTCAGATACTGTTTTTTTCCGTGTCTTTGGACTACAGCTGAAACGTGTTTCTCTTCCTGGATCTTGAGTCTGCCAGACTTTGAACTGGAAATACATTATTAGCTCTCAATCTCCAGTTTGCTAATTTATCCTGCAGAACTTGAGGTCTGTCAACCTCCATAAACATTTGGATCATTTCCTTATCCCCTTTCCCTCTCCCTCTCCCTTTCCCTCCGTCTCTCTCTCTCTCTCTCTCTCTCTTTCTTCAATCCTGACTAGTAAAGAATCCAGTATAGATCTAGCACAATTTCAATTAATTCAGTATTCATATTTTGCATTATGGTGACTACATAACTATTTTCCCCCAGCAAAATCAGGATAGAACTGGGTAGAAGAAAAAAGCATCATTCTATATTTAAATTTTCTCTTCCTCCTGTTCTCAGTTCTACTTCTGGAATTCTGCTCCATACCTAATACATAGTTCTTAAGTTAAACACAGGAGCGAGAAGCAAGAGACACTGAAAATATTCTCCTAATCCTCTTCATTCCACTATCAAGTCACACAATCATTTAACAATTGTTGAAGTTTTCTTCATTTCAGACTTTATGTTAAGTGTATTAAGGGCCACAAATATGTCCTTTAAAAGCTGAAGTTGAACTCAGGAAGTGGCACTGCCAATCCAATCGGGAGTTATCTTTTCCTAAAAACTCAATTTAGTTTGGAGGCTTAGTCATTATGGCATTATGGACACACACACACACACACACACACACACACAGAGACAGAGAGAGAGAGAAATTATTTTTAAACAATATTTAGCATCAAACAAAGAATATTTTCAATTTGAGCAATTATCCACAAAGTCCATAGGTGATTATTACAGATTAATGACAACCTGTCACAGAAGATCTTAGACAGCAGTGCCAGTGGTGGGGTGAAAGGAAATGAAAAGGGAGCACACCAGCATGGAAAGTTGTCCACAACTGGAACTTGTCCTCTTGACCTTCCTATAGAAAGAAAAGGGAGCAAAAAGAATAGATTTAAATTACAAATATATTAATCAAAGGATAGAATTTATTTGCTTCAAAAGTAGTGGAAAAATGTTTGTTTAGAAAACAAATGGAAAGTTCGCACAGTGGGAGAAGTGACAGATAACTGAAAAGGTGTAGAGAAATCTCAGGCAAGGGGTTAGAGGAAGGAACCAAGTCCAAGAGCAACTGAGAAGCTCCACTAGTTGGGGTGTGGAATTAAAGCATTGAGGCTTGGAGATAGCAGAGTGTGGTGATATGTGTGCAACTAGAACCAGGTAGCTTGGGTCTGAGCTGCTTCCTCCAGTTATCAATCACACTGTTGAACAACAGTGACTTTCACTTCACCGTCTCTCCATTTCTTCACATGCAAAATGAGGATAATTGTGGTACCTTCATCCTAGGACATCATAGGACTGTGGGGAGAATTGTGTTAATACAAGTAAAGTGCTTAGAACAGTGCCCAGTGCATGATAAATACTAAACGCCAGCTATCGTTTATTATTTTAAGAAGTGATCTGCTGGACCAGGAAATTAGGAAAGAATTGCAATTTTCAAAGTGAGCAGAGGGTCTGTAATTGTGCTGCACTGTGATCTGAACAAAGTATATCATATTAACCTAATATTGAAGAGAAGATTACATAACCAACAGAGGGTTTGCTGTTCTGGTTTCGTGCTTGCTCATTAAATTCTCACAACAAACCTGTACGGCAGGTACTGTTATCCCCATTGCAGATGAGGAAACATAGACATTAAATAAGAAAAGGCGCACCAAGGATCAAATGAGATATAGCAGATCATATTGGACTGCAATGAGACATAGTGGACTCTATAATCCCTATAATGTGTTCCAAATTTTATTCATATATATATTGGAACTCACGGTTGTGAGCAAATTTGAGCATTAATCACATGTTACAGAGGTGATTTACTTATTAATAAATCTGTATAATTCATATATGTTCATGATGAGGCAGGAAAAGAAATCCACTAGGATCAACAGAGGAGAAAGGCGAGCTAGGCTGAAAATGGGCTTGATTATGTATGCAGTGGGGAGCCGTCTACTGAACTCAGTGTTAAGATATTCTCAGTTGTGAACATGTGATGACTCTCTACTTGCTGCATTACAGAACCTTGTGTCCATGAAGCACTCTTCTGATGCTGCAGACATTATGCAGCAACAAAATCTTCAAATGTATTACTCTCTCAGGGAAGAGTAACAGGCCCATACCTCCTGCCACATTAACCTTTCTTTTTATGTGCTAAAGTTTTTGCCTCCTGTTCACTTTTCCTTTCCTCATTGCTCATAAGCATTGGAATCTCTACAGCCTATGCTGAAATTTGCAAGTTTTCCCAGAGCTGCAATCCCAGTTGGTATATCACTAGCTTCTTTCCCCCTTGACTAAGATACACAAGTAACCATCTGCTGTTTGAAATTGCATTGTTGCCAGAATCAACTGTGAGAGGTAGGCTAGGAAGATTCAAATCTGTTACTACTCTGCAGAGAAAACCTGCTTTAAACATTCCTAAAGGTTGCTTTATAACAAAAGTTTGATTTATTTCCATTTGAAGATGTAAATACAAAAGGATTAGGGCTGAAAAACATTTGTAATATTATCCATAGTCCTCCTCCTAGAGACAAATGTCTTACCAGAAATTTTGTTGTTACTGTTCGTATAATGCTTGAAAATTATACAATAAATGGAGCTCTGTAATTTTGTGCTCTTTTATGTTCACAATTACAGTAAAAGTAGTTTTCTGTTGTTTCATGTAATCTTATTAGATTGTACCTGTTAGGTTCATTATTGTTGCTTTAGAGCAACTTTCACTTTATATTCTTTCCCAATAACCAGAGACAACCAGTTGGCCTAATTGGTTTTAATTTGGAATGTTAAAAATAAAAATGCTTCTCATAAAAAAAAAATGCATGCTCTTCATCCTGATCTTTGAAATGGTTGGGAGAGCTGTTCTTGCCTAGTCACCTGGAGTGCAATCACAGGGAATGTCTATCTTAAGAAACTTGAATACTTCTGCTCACATCTGCACCATTGGAACTGCAATGCAGTTGTTAGTCAGGGCTAGGGACAAAACTGATCACTACAATTGTTATATAGAAGAATATTTTGAGATGTACTACTGAAATCTGTTACCAAAGTTTAGACCGTTTTCACTTTTTAAACATTAATGAGCAATTTACTCTTCTGAGGAGTAAAAGGGAAAAGAGTGCCCTCAGTCTTCCACCTTACATATTCTCTGGCAATGGGAATCTTTGACGAAGACAATAAATACCGTCCTGAGGCATTGTTTCAGTGCTCAAAGTCAGTTACTGAATGGTTTTCATTAGACTAGCTACTGAGAGGTTTTAGAAGAACATAAGAGCATTCCAAAAAAAAAAAAAAGATTAATAAACCATCAGAAAGATAAAGAAAACTGGGGCTAGAGAAGTGGCTCAGCTGTTGTAGCACTTGCCTGGCATACCCGAGTTTGCGGGTTCAATCCCCAGCACCATGTACACAATGACGTTTCCCAGCAACGAAAGCCAAATGAAAAACTAAATAAAATTGATTCTTTCTCTCTCTCTCTCTCTCACTCTTCCTCTCTCTCTTTGAAAAAAATAATGTTTTTAAAAAAGGTAAAGAAAACTTAAATCACCAGGGAATCTTCCAGAGTTCACATGGTCAAGGTGCTTGAAAGGGAAATGGAAAAAAAATGTTATTATAACATGAAACACTAAATGTCCAGAAGCCAAAAAGCATTAAAAATGCCGTCTTGGAGAAAAGAACAGTGATATAAATGAAGGCGATTTAAAAAATCGAACTTTGAGATTCTTTGCTTCTATGTACTCTGTGAAGTTTAAAAGGATTCAGGCATGCACCTTTCTTAAGTGTGCGCAGACCTGACTTTCTAGGCCATGCCAGAACTGCACCTTTGAGTGTACTCACTGGTCAAGATATCCAGGGTCTCTTTTGGAGTGATATCTCACACCTCTCTAGTTGGTTCCCATCTCGTGGGATTAAACAGCCAGATGAGGAGATGTACAAGTTCAGGTTATAGAAGCCAGTGAAAGGATATGCACACTTAAATTCAATTATATCACCTTTTGAGTAATGTGCTATTACAGCTTGCCACTGACTTACAATTTTGGACACGATGTGGTTCAGGACATACAATTCCAAAATGTAATAAACTAGCATCTAAAGAAAAGGCAAAAGAAGGAAGATGTCCTTCACCTTCCCTTCATCCTTCTTTCCTGAAGCAGATCCTAAAAGAATTCTCTGACCTTCCTTGGGAACAGATCATAACAAACCTCATTACAAAGGTTATAACCTTCATTCAGGAAAGTCATAAAACCACCTACCCAGAGGAAAAAAGCATCCTTCTTAAAGATGAGATGCTAAAATGAACCTGAGTGTTTGGGCCTTACTAAGTTCCCTCCCATTCATTAGCATTGGATTACATTAGAAATGCAGATTCAAAGAAATGCAGTGTTTGTACAAAATTGTGACTGAAGGACAAAAGTTTATGAGCTAATGGTAATAAATGGGACATACAAAACAACAAATCTATGTGTATAGTGTATTTAATAAATAATAGGCAATAAATCTCTACATGAACAATAAACCCATACATTTTTTTTCTAATTAACCTATTTTTTCTTGTAGGGGTCTTAGTTATAAATCTACCATATGAAAGGATATTTTCTTTCAGGTACAATACCCAATATAGTTTGACTTTAGGCTCATTTTTTTTGTGAATACGAAAGGTGACTTTCAAAAAATCATAATGAAAATTCTGGAAACAGTACATGTTTGCATATCTTAGACTTTGAAGAGAAACTATATTGAACTTCCTGATGACATGTTTTTCAAGGTCTTATTGCTCAGCTCCTCTCACAACCTAAGAAAACCGAAGTAGAAAAAAATAGGGAATAACATCATTTATACAGGTAAAATTTCCTGCTCAGTGGATCATTTGTTTATTTATTGTGGTACTGAGAATTTAACCCAGGGACATTTTACCACTGAGCTATACCCTCCCAGCCCTTTTTATTTTTATTTTTCAGACAAAGTTGCTAAGTTGCTGAGGGTTTCACTACACTGCAGAGGCTAAACTCAAGCTGGTGATCTTCCTGCCTCAGCCTTCCAAGTCACTGGGATTACAGATGTGTACCTTTGTAACTGGCTTCAGTAGATTCTTTTTAGGTATTATGATTCCAAAACATTAACTATCTTTGCTACACATTTTTATGACAATTTGAAGAGCTATAAAAATGTAGATAGGGAAATCTAATTAAAGATGAAGAACATGAAAAATAAAAAAAAAAGTTTTCGCCCCCTCTGTCTCCTGACTTCTCATTTTTTTTTTCCCTTAGGCAGAAACTTACTCTACTGACTTATTTTTTCAGGGCTGTGGACCGAACTGGGGGCCTGGCACATGCTAGACAAGCGCTCTGCCACTGAGCTAAATCTCCAACCCTACTCGAGTGACTTTTGGCTACAATAACAGCAGTTCTTTTGAAGATTCTATTCGGTGGGAGCTTAACAGAGGATGTAATTACTATTTTCACTAATACGTAAATGCACATAGATTTATAATTAACTTTCATATGTTGTGGGCTTGGTGGAAGTTGTATTTGTGTCCCACATAGACGAAGAATGAAACCGAGGAACACTCCAAGCAATACAGCAGAGTTCATGTCAGAAAATAACAGAAAGCAAAGCATAGGGAAAAGAGTAGACATCCCATAGAGTGGAGAAGGGGACAGAGTAGAAGAGGGTGTTGGGTTTGCCCATTTCGTTTCAGCTTCTTATCCTCTCCCTTCCCCCATACGTAGGACTAGATGGAGGAAATTCTGGTTGGGTCCAGCCTTTGGTTTGTACCTCAGGTATCAATAGAAAGAATGTGGGACCTGCTTAACAGAAGGGAGTGTCTGCATGTGGACAACCTTGCTGGACCCTCCTTAATAGCATTGGGGATGTCAACTTGATCTTAAAACAAAAACAAAAACAACAACAACAACAAAAAACGGTTTTCCCTTGATCGACTCCAACCTTTTAACTACTCCAACTGCTAACTTTTCCCCCTATCTCACAATCATCAATTAAGTATATGTTTTAAGGAATGTCAGTTCCTCATTTGAAGAAATTGAGACATTGAACTTGGTTAGATAGTGGGTGGCGGAACAAAACATGAAGAACAGTTGGACTTTGCAAGTTTGATCCCAGAGAAACTGATTTATGGAACTTAATGTTATCTCTTCTAGTACTTTGCCCATAGTTTGTATTCTCTTTCTAAAGCATTAAAGTATTTTAGAAGAGATTGTTAGTCTTTAGTACATACTGAGATTGTTGTGTGAACGCTTCTGAAAATTCTGGCTTTAGTACAACTTGACATACGTCAGTCAGGTAAATGATAGGCTGCCATCAATTGAACATGGAATGAAACAGAGTTTATCCTATGCACAGTTTCAAGAAGAGCCAGCACCTGTGTGCTTCTGTCATTGTGTTCCACTAGTAACTAAATATTCTCACTGGTAGAAATGGCAGTGGCCTAATGAGGGATTTTCCACTGATTATTCGCACATACAAGCAAGAGCCAAGGACATTTTTTTCCCTTGAGGAAAACAGCAGAAATTATAGGGCAGCAAGGAGATTGTCAGCAAACAGAACTCTAAAAGCAAAGTTCAAAGGAGTTTCATGTTTCATATTGCAAAGAAAAAGGTCATAAAGCTAAATGAAATATCAGATGAAATAATGCCCTGATTACATATGAAGCAGAGCAAGCAAAAAGCACAGGGCAGAGGGGAATGTGCACGTATTAAATATTTCAGTGAAAAGGTGAAACAGGAGAAGAAATTCCCCATAGGGATATTTTATTTGATCAAACTGGTAACTTGTAATACTCGGAAAATATGAGGCTAAGCTTTTATAACTCAGTCCAGTCAAATGACTTTGATATGTGCAAAGGAGTAAGATTTATAAGGTACATCGACTTAGGCCTTTCTACTTGACGTATGATTATTGATGGTAATTTAAGTTATCTGGTTCCAAAGTAAACATGTTTGGCATTGCAAGGTTAAAATTATTTATTTAACGGCATGCATGTTGATATTTGAGAATCATTCTCTCACAACAATCACTTTGCAGAGAAGAATAAGAAAGGAGCACACAACATGGATTATTATCTCTGCTTTGAGCAGAACTGTGTAACCTAAAAATTTTGCCTGAAGCCTCAATAACTCAAAATATGACTACATTTGGAAAAAAGGAATTTTCAACAGGTGAATTAATGTAAAATGGATTCCTTAGGGTGGGCAGATACAAAAAGACTAGCCTCCTGTTAAAAGGAGGAGACTAGAACATAAATGACACAGACTGAGGGAGGACAGTGAGCAGGTGGCCAGAGGCAAGCCAATGAGAGAGACTTCTTAAGAAATCAACCCTGTGAACCCCTTCATCTTGGACTTATGGGCTTAAGAATTGTGCTATATACTTTTCTATTATTTAAGCCTCCTCACCTGTGGTATTTTATTATGGCAGCACTAGAAAATTCATAAATTCTCCCAATATACATTTGAAATTAATGTTATATTGTTAAACAAGTCATTATAAAATAGAGTATAGATTGAGCAACTTTCTTACAAGTTGTTGAAATGTTTTCTCTATACATTGCTTTGTTTTATTTTTGCCAACACCAAAGAAGTAATTAATTAACAACTAAAAGAGTTTCTTTGGTATAGCATTCAAGAAATGTGGACATATGTAAATCTTTTTTTTTTTTTTTTTTTTTTTAAAGAGAGAGGGACAGTGAGAGAGACAGAGAAAGAGAGAAACAATTTTATTGAGTTTTTCACATGGCCTTAGTTGCTCCAACACTCAGTTGTGTACGTGGTGCTGGGGTTTGAACCCGGGTCCTCGCGCTTGCTAGGCAAGTGCCGAAACCGCTGAGCCACCGCTCCAGCCCACATATGTAAATCTTACCATAGGAATAACTGTACTTGCGTGAAGAGAGAAAGAATTGTAGCCCATCCAATAGTTTACACTCATAAGAATGATGTCCCAAACTCACAAGATTTCTGGTCTTCTTGTGCTAAGATGTTTATGGGAGGGTTTTCTCAATTGACCCCAAGTCGGAGGTTATTTGATTTCTGCTTCTCTGACTACACTATTGTTGATTTTGCATTGAATGAGCCTTTTATGACATGTGCTGTCAGAATGTGTAAAAGGATAAGAACTTAAATCTAATCAAGAACACAGAACGGTATTTATGATTATTTTTTTACTCTCTTGATATTAATTTGGAGGCAACACTCACTTGAGGACTTCATTTTAATTCATATAATTATTGTCACATACAGCAAGGTTGACTCCCAACAATCACTAATATGACTTAAACCAACCCAATATTTATGAATAATCAAGGTGATTTTCTTCATCTTACAACCACTATGTTGTCATCTATGTAATATGGGAGTAATAATGTTATGAACAAAATCTTTGTAAATATTAAATAAATTAAAAAGGTAATATAATTAGAAGAGTAGATGGCATTTGATATGCATAATAGTGAATGATATAGGATCTATATTAGTTAGCTTTCTATTGCTCTTACAAAACACCAGAAAAAAATCAACTTAAATTAAGAAATATTATGTTGGTTCATGATCTGAGAGGTTTCAGTCCATCGTCGCTTGGCCACATTGGTTATATGGTAGAGGAAAACTGATTACTTCGTAGCCGTCAGGAAGCAAAGTGAGAGAGGAAGTTTTGGGAATTCCAATATAGCCTTTCAGGGCACCCTCTCCACATTATAAAACTTTCTTCCACTATGTCTCACCTTCTAAAACTTCCATCACCTCTGAATAAGATGCGGCTGACAATCAGACCTTTACTACATGAGACTTTAGGGGACACTGGCATTTATACATCTTTTGAGGCTCTTTCCTCCCTAAGGTTTTATAATTCTGTGAGAAAGTTGATCCAGATGAAAACATTAATCTAAAAGGATAGTACTCTATCTAACATATCTAACTTTTGCAGATGCAAAGTTGAGAAATAATGAGGGTTTGTCTAAATTCTGACTCCTGCCCCTTCGAACCTGTTGTTATTTAGAAACAGGGTTTTACAGATATAATCAAGATAACACAAATTCACTGGAGAAGGTTGACCTGTACACTGATGACCTTTGTCCTTCTAAGATGAGGGAAATCTAGACACAGAGATGCAGGGAAAAAATTCCATGTAAAATCAGAGGCAAAGACTGGAATTAAGCTGCTACAAACTCAGAAATGCCAAGGATTATTGGAACCACTAAAAGCCAATAGGGGTAAAAAAGTATTCTTACTTTGAGTCCGCAGAGGAAGTTCATGATATAAGATGTCCAGCTTCCAGAACTATGAGAGAAGAAATTTGTGTTGATGAAGCCACCTGGTTTCTGGTGCTTTGTTATGGCAGCCTAGGAAACCAGTATAAGTTAATTATTGTACAAATTAAAAAGTTGTTTAACTGTGGAAAACTGTTGTCTTGATCTTCCTTCGTAGGAAAGAAGAATTAGGGATCAAAATCAATTCAATCCAAGATGTTTGGATGATTACTGTTCTATTCGCATTTCCTTTTATAGTCATACTATGAAACATTAGTGTTCATTAACTTCAAATATTTAATTAACATAAACAAATAAAATATCTAATCTTAGTAGTTTAAAATACTCAGTTCCAAAAGATACAGTATTTATATTAAACAGACTTTATTCTCAACTATGTTTTATGCACTAGGTCATATTTTCTCTTTGTCTAATCTTATTGAGATAACAAAAATGGAAAACTCAAGCTTAAGTTTCAAGAAATTCATACAAATTGCCAAACCCTTCAGAGTAATACCATTGCAATAATTGAGACTATAAAAAAGCAAGTTCAATTTTATCACAGTATTTCCTAATTTATGACAAAAACAAATTAAGGAACTAAAGTTTAGAAGCACAATTTTCAGTCAATTTCCTAACCAAGCATTTTGATTGCATATCTAGACAAGCAATTTATCCTACTCTCAAATTCCTTTCTTGGTCTTAAATGACAGTAAGAAACTCAAAGGCATCTGATTATGATTGATGATCTTAAAAAAGTCTTTTTCCTTTCTTCTAAGAAAACAGTAAGGGTTGAATAGTTCAACAATCTCAGACTAAAATTTGTTAAACAAAGCAATATAATTTCAATTTAATTAGTTTCAGTAAAACAATGTCATTAATTTAAAAAAATAATTTCCCAGTTGATTGGTTGTTTAAAAATATTAGAGTGAATCATTATTACTCATGGATACTATAAGAATGAATATATAAATGAAGAATGGTCAAACTATGTATAAAAATAGAATTCTGACTCACAATTTGCAGCAACCAGCAGAAAACCAACCCATTCTCTCCAGTAACCAGCCCCAGAAATCAGTCAGCTATCTATAAGTGAAAACTATGGGAAATTTAGCCACCATCTCTAGGAATAATTTAGTTGAGAATCAAACCCGTAGCAATGGGCCCCAAAAATTCATGACTTGATTAATAATCAAGTTTCCTAATGTATGTCCCTACTTACAATTTAAGACCAACCAGAGAAATCTAAATATGCTTCCCTAACCAATCACAAGGGATGTCTAGCTAGCACACTGCAGGTTCCCCATGCTAAAGTCCTCCAAACAAGAACATATATAAGGTGATCTTTCTTTTCCTCCTTAAATTTTTCCCACTTTTATAAGTCTTTCTTTGCTCTGCCAAAATGCAATAGTGACTGAGCTCTGAATAAACATGCTTTGCTGGTTCTTATATTAAACCTTTCAGGTAAGAGTCGAATAACGTATGAACTCCTTAAAATTAGCATCTACTTACATGAGTTTATCTCTAATAGCAGAGTCTATGCAATTGTAAGTACTCAATATATCTACTAGATGAATAATTAATTTACAATGGAATCTGAACTTATATAACGTTTATTCATTTGTGGAGATAATGAAGCTGATATATTCCATGATGAGCAATCAGTGAAGTGTGTGAACATGTTCACTTTGGAAAAGATTGGAGACATATCTATGATTCTCTTCTAACAAAAGAAAAATTGGTTCAATAGAGGATTCTATGATTCTAATCCATACAATATGTAAAAGCAATTGGTGAATAATTACAAGTACATTATGTATGCATTCACCTCTTTAGAACTGAAATTCACTTGCAAAATAAAACAGATAAACTTCAAACTTAGATTTACCCTTTCCACTTAGTTTGGTCCAGGAAATGACAATGATCACATGTTTATCAGACAAAAACTTTTTTTTTTTTTGTAGTACTGAGGATTGAATCTATAGGTGCTTTACCACTGAGCTACAGCCCCAACCATTTTTTATTTCTATTTATTTAAGAGTTTCACTAAGTTGCATAGGGCCTCACTAAGTTGCTGAGGCTGGCCTCAAACTTGTAATCCTCCTGCCTCAGCCTTCCAAGCCCCTAGGATTACGGGAATGACCACTGCACCTGGCATCAGACAAAATCTTTTTTATTTAGAAAAACTTCTAAAATATAATTGATATTATACATGGTTTGTTACTCTCAAAACTAAATTTTTAACTCTGATTATATTTATCTTAATGCTATGAAGAGGATTTATATTCATTTTTCCATTTTCTTAATGCTATGAAGAGGATTTATATTCATTTTTCCATTTAAATTTCATTTTTATTTTTAAGTCTCTTACCCAGTAGAGTTGATAATGCACAACAAAAGTATCATTCAAACTAAAGTAATACAGTAGTTCCACAGTTTAAGAGGGTTAGGATAAGTGAATTTTATATTCTGGCTCTGTTTCATTAATATGAAAGGAATTTGACTGGATGATATAAAGAGATGTCTAAGATTTCTCTGTGCTCTTGCACTAGGATGTTTTTAAAGATTTGAAAATTTCAAATAATAACTCCATTCTGGATCTGAGTATCAATAAAACTGGGAAGTGCTGAGTATTGGGCAAGTAGATTTTAACAGTCACTACTAGGTTACTCAGGAGCTGATTTTCTAGTTTGCAATTTTACACTCCCTGCCTGTCTGTCTGGTTAGCATTTCATAATGCTTACTTTTCAAAGACTGCCTTAGCCAGGGTAAACTCCTCAATTTAGAGCTACACTACCCAGTGTGGAAATACCAGCTACTTGTGGCTATTTACTTGAAATATATCAAGTATTATAAAAAACTGGAATTTTTAAATTATATATATATATATATATATATATATATATATATATATATATATATATTTCTGTACTGAGGACCAAACCTAAGGCTTCACACACACACGGCAAATGCTTTACCACTAAATTACACACCCAGGTTGCAAATTTAAATTTATTTTATTTTTTTTTTGGATTAAATTTTGTTTTTTTTTCCCCACATTTATTAGAAGTATATTGTGATACAGGATACAGATGAGGGGGAAACATTGTCAAAACTGTAGCAATCATTGTGTATAAACTTTGATAACCAGGGGTAATGCTAACACATAGATAAGCTACTGTGGGTTTCATCTAATGCAGTTTCCCCCAGAAGAACTCATGTGTTAAATGGGTATCTAGTGTAGGAATAAC
>PVKS010012445.1:0-54040 GCA_004027875.1 Aplodontia rufa
TGGATCCTCTGTAAGACTCACCTATCCCTTTTCTGGGTATTTTCCGAGAATAGCAGAATCACATTATTATTATGACACACTAAAATCAATGCTCATAGTAGTTCAATTTATAGTAGCTAAATTATTGAATCAACCAGATGCCTATCACTGGATGAATGAATCCAAAAGCAATGTTATGTATATATAATGGAGTTGTACTCAGCTATCAGAAACAATGATATTATGGCCTTTGAAGATAAATGAATGGCAATGGAAGAAATTTTGTTGAGCAAAATTAGCTGAACCCAGAGACTCAAGGTTCAAATGTGTTCCCTCATTTGTGGATGCTGGAGCAAACCCAGACTTAGGTAATTGTCAAGTTCATGTACTAGACTCACCAAAACCAAAACAACACATAATCTAGGAGAACCATGGATATGTAGTGCAGGATGGGGGAGAAGATGAGGGAGAGAGGGGAGAGGGAGAAATGACATGTAGGTGTCTGGTGGGGAGGATCAATAATGCAGCTGTTATGGGGGAAATAAAGAAAAACCAAGGGACTGTGGTGTAGGTGATGTGGGGTTGATTGTGGATTAGGATCAGGGACATATCATATTGTTACTTCATATGCATCTATGATTATACAACTCAACTCCTCAATAAAATTTAAAAAAAGAAGAACAAAATAAAGATTTTTCTGTGCTTATTTTTATTATGAAAAGTTAACTTTTATGAATAATTTGTTTTTCTCTAATGTCAAAATTTTGTAAAACCTTTTATGGCAAAGCTCCCATTTCTTTTGATACTATAATTTTGATATTAATAGTTTGTATTTTTTGTGTGTTCCATATTTTTAAGCTTCATGGTTTGAATAAAACTGTACCATATTTATAATCCTTAAAAAATGAGTATATATCTTTTAAAAATAAAAGTTCCCAAAGTAGAAATAACCAATGGGCCTTGTGTCTACTTTGAAATACATAAAGATAAATACTGAAGATTTTGTCACTTCAATATCTTATGAAGAGATACAACTTATGTAAAAACATAGTTCAATTGTTTTTTCTAGCATGTTATGTTAGAGATGAAAATTGTCCTCGAAAAGCTTGTGTGACAAAGCAAACGCTGAGGTGAAATGATTAAGTTATGAGTCTGAACCCAATCAATGAGTCAGTCACCTGATAGGGTTTAACTGGCAACTGGAGGCAGGTAGGGTGTGGTTGGAGATGTTGGGTCATTGGTGATGTGCACTTGGCATATATTTTGTATCTGGCATGGAGTTTCTCTCTCTCTCTGCTTCCTGGAGCCATGACTCAAATGATTTCCCTCCACCACTCACTTCCACCATGATGTTGTGCCTCTCCTTGACCCCAAGGAATGGTTCTGGCCTCCTATGGATAAGACCTCTGAAAGCATGATCCCTGAAATAAACTTTTCCTCCTAAAATTGTTGTTGTCAGGAGTTTAGTCACAGCAATGAAAAAGCTAAGCAAAACAGAAATAGATACTGAGTTATGGGATCATTGCTGTGACTACCTTGATCATGTGCTTTAAAATTTTTTTGAGTTTTGTTATTGTTTTTAATTTGTGAGATGAATTTTGGAAAGTTTAGTGATGCAAGCTGGAAAAGGTTTTAGATTGTTGTAATCAGATCTTAACAGGAAAATTCTGGTGGGAGATCAGAAGATGAGAATGCTGGTAGTGTTCTGGACCTTCAAAATGCTGTTCAAGAGGTTTCAGAGGAAAATGAGAATTCTATTTGAAACTTTGCTAGAGGCCATTCATATTATGTTCTGGCTAAGAAATTGTCTTCAATTTCCCTGTGTCCTGAGAATTTCCACCACAATGATTTTAAAGGTGATGCACTTCTAGAGCTGGCAGAAGAAACATCTAAGCAGCATAGCATTCAGGTGGTGGCATGGATATTGCTGGCAGCTTTTAGCAAATTTATTGTGCTACTCATGAATAGAAAGCAGAACAGAAAGATCTGAAAAATGTGGACTTGAAAGGTGAGAGCAAAACTGGGACAAGGAATTGTTAAAGACATTATGGCCACTAATGAAGTTTTAAAGATTTTACCCAAAGACAATAAAAAAGAGACCTTGAGGGCATATCAGGAATTGGAAAGACCACATCCATCTCAGATTAAAGGGAATAAAAATTCCTTGGAGAAGGAACCAGTGGAGAATCTTTCTTGTACAAGGGGACCTAGGAAGATTTTTCAATGTGCTCAGCTACCCAGGTACTCAGAGGCTGCTACAGCCATGGTACCTGTATGCTTGGCTACTGCTTGAGATGGTGGAAGACCTTGGCATCAACCACATGGTGCTGGTTCTGCAGGCTTGCAGGATGCTGGAGTTAGGGGGTCATGGAGGCTTCCATAAGCAAAGTTCCCCAGGGTTAGAGTCTCTGTGGGGAACCCCTAAAAGGGTGATGGTTGGAAATGTGAGAGGGAATCCTATACTGTAATAGAGACCATCAAGATTAAGAAATGCCAGTACCATGGAACAATTGCTGAGGAAAACAGCAGGAATTGAACACAGACAGTCCAAGAGAAAAATCATGTGGGCTCCAACCAGGAAGGCCATAGGGGCAGAACTACACAAGCCTTTTGCCACGTGCTCCATAAGCCAGATGGTAACTCCAGAATATGTTTGGATTTCAATCTTGCTTTAGGCACATCTCTTCTTTGTATGCCTCTATTTTTCTGAATTGAAATATTTACTATGAATGCTTACATATTAGACATAGGTAATTTGATTGAATTTTTTATAGGAGCTCATGCTGAGTTTGCCTTGAGTCTCAGCTGAGACTTTGGACCTGAACTTTTGGACAATCTTGAAACTGTTGAGTCCATGGGGACTCTTGTAAATGGACTAAATGTATTTTGCAATGTGAGATTGTAATGAGCTTTTGCAGGCCAGAAGTAGAATGTGATGGTTGGGATGAAAGGTGTCCCCCAAAAGCTCATGTGACGAAGGAAAGGCTGAGGTGAAATGATTAGATTATAAAAGCCAATTGGTGAGTTAATCCCCTGATGGGGATTAACTGGCAACTGAAGGCAGTTAGGGTATGGTTGGAGAAGGTGGGTCATTGGGGGTGTGCCTTTGGGTGTATATTTTGTATGTAGCATTGAGTCTCTCTCTGCTTCCTGGAGTCCTGCCTCAAATCATTTCCCTCTACCACACTGTTCCACCATGATGTCCTGCCTCACCATGAGACCCAAGAAATGGAGCCAGATTCCTATGGACTAAGCCTGTGAAACCATGAGCCCTGGAATAAACTTTTCATCCTAAACTTATTGTGGTCAGTTCCTTCAGTCACAGTAATGAAGAACCTGACTAAAATATGTGCTCTAATAACTCAAATATATTTTCAATTTATATTCAAGTTCAAATAAAAATATCTAAATATTACTATTTAATGCTTTATATTTTATTAAGTTAAAATCCCTGGCTTCTGTTTAACATGAATTTCAAATGATCTTATTAAATAAAAAATGAATTTAGTTTGGAAATTCAAAGAGTAAAGCTTACTTACCTTGTAATAAAATGAATCTTATTTAGTTGTATGCCTTTATTAATAAGCACAGTCCTTTGAATTGCAAATAATTTGGAATTTTCTACTGATTACATGAAGAAAACTCTGAACCTAGACAAATCCGATTGTCTAAGAGGGCTCAGAAAGCATTAAAACCAAACACTCAAAGAAAACCATGTCAAAAAACTGATATGCACATATTTCCCAAAGCTCTGGTTAACACTAATTTTAGATTTATCTTTTATGGATACATGATCTACAAAGGAAAGTTTCATTAAACCCTGCAGTAGGTGTTTAGTTTCCTGCTATTTATTGAATTTCCATGCAGATGTGGAGGCTTACCATGTCTTTGTGCCTACTAGTATCTCAGAAAATTTTCCCATTGTGGAGACTAGCCCACTCTAGATCTGTCTTCTGCCTTTAGTGCAACAGCTTTATTTTACATTGATTTTATTTAGACATTTGAACTTCTTCAATAATATTAATCTAATAAATAATGATGCATATAATCCCCTCTACATGGGAACAGATGTTCTCATGAGCACTTTCTGGAGTCTAGAGCTGAACGCAAGTACTTCTGAGGGTGGTAGTTTCAAGATTCACATTGTAATTATGACTGAATAGTCCCAAAAAGAAAATACTAAGTAATACATGATGAAAATCTTTAGAAGGTAATAGAAATATTGACAGAAAAAAGTAAATATATTTATCTCACATTGTTATAAAAGATAAAAGCTGGGCATATTTCCAGGGACAAAATATGTAAAATACCTTCTTTCATTTAGCACTTTCCATAAATGGTGTGGTTTACTTTATCTTACAGACATCTCCTTAATACTACCTTTTTTCCAAGAGCTCATTCACACCATTAAATTCTTCAAGCAAGATAACTTGTTTTTTTAGTCCTTCAGCTATCCACATTTTCACTGCAGGATTTCTTGCCTGTTTCAATGTATACATTGAATTTCCTATTGTCTTAGTCCAGATAAGATGATCTAACAAAATATTATAAGCTGAGTAATTTAAAAGATAGAATAAATACATAATTATCTGGTTTTTGCTTTATAGATTCACATGGATTGTATCTACTCTTACTATTCCTGATAAAATCATCATTGTACTAATACACAGAACTTGGAAAGACTGAGTAAAGTATAATTTGTTGTCTAGCTTTAAAATATTTGTCCTTTTAGTTTTTATAATTTATTGTATGTCTTGGTTTGGACATGTGATGACTCCCAAAAGCTCAAGTGTGAGACAATGCAAGAATATTTAGAGGTGAAAAGAGTGGGTTATGAGACCCTTAACCTAATCAGAACCAAATAAAATTTTCCTCTTCTAAAATCCTTGTAGTAATGAAATGACTCAGTATTATATCTATGATAGTAAACACTAAAAACATGGGAAATATATAGAGCTAAATACATAAAGTTGAGGAACCTATGTAAGGTAAGTATGTTGTGTGAAAGTCAGTATTCTAGTTGTGACAGAATTCCCTAGTTCTGTGTAAAGTTACTCTTGTGGGAAGTGAAATAAAGTACACCTGAGATTTCTCCATATTATTTCTATAAATACATCTTAATCTATGTTTTTTCTGATAAATTTTCTTTAAATAATTACTGAATGAATAATTGATCATTTTGTTCAGTGTCATACAGCATAATTCTTCATTGAGAAACCCTTGACATTTGAATTGAATTTGAAGATTGTCTATTTTTAAATTCTTCTGTAAGTTTTAGCCAATGAAATAAGGTACTTTTTTATTAGTTCTTTATTTCATTAAGAAATTTAGTTATTATACAAACAAAAATGCATCCAATGAAATAATATGATATGTATATGCTCTTAAATTAGATTTACTCCCTAGATCCCACCCTATTCTCCCACTCTTACCCCTTACCTCCTGCCGTCCCCCAATCCAACTCCCCTGGAATAATACCCAGGAGAGGGATAGCTGTATCATCTGGTGGATCCATCCCTAATTTTTTTAGGCTTCTCCACACTACTTTCCAGAGGGGCTGTACTAGTCTGCAGTTCCACCAACAGTGTGCTAGTGTTCCGATCTCTCCGCAACCACTCCAGCACTTATTATTGTTCATATTTTTCATTTTTGCCAATCTATCATGAGGTAAATCTTAATGTAGTTTTTTAAAATTTTTTATATATATTTTTTATTTTATTCAGAAATTTCTTAATGTAGTTTTGATTTGCGTTTCTCTGATTACTAGTGATTGAGAGCACTTTCTGATGTATTCATTGTCTTGTCAATGTCCTCGTTGAGAAGTTTCTATTTAGCTCTCTGGCCCATTTATTGATTGGGTTGTTAGTGTCCTTGAGGTTTAATTTTTTGAGTTCTTTGTGAATTTTAAATATTAGTCCCCTGTCAGAAGAATCTCAGGCCATGATTCTCTCCCATTCTGTAGGAAGTCTCTTGACAATTTTGATCATTTCTTTGTCTGTGCAAAATATTTTGAAAATGAAAAAGTATTAAAAACAATTAAACAATGTTTCCGTAAATACCTTGTTTTTTTTTCTGTTTCAAAAGCAAGAATACACACAATGGTAAAATACTTCTTAATTAGGAAAATGACAATTTAAAAATTCAATAAAGCTTTGAATTATCAAGTAAGAATTGTTTTAAGCTAATCTTATATTAATACGTGCACAATGCTTGTGGATATTTTATGAGGTAATTTTAAAGTATTAATAAACAAAATATATGAAAATATTTTTAATATGTGAAAGCCTTCAGGCCAAGGTTTTTCCAGGATTGCCAGGATAAAATTCATATGGGGTGTTGTATGTATTCATGCCTGTGTAGCATACATAATTCAGTATAATAAGAAAGGTGTACTTATAAACAATGTATAAAATTTATTTGTACATTGGAGAATACAAGCTTACTGAATCTTTGTGAAAAATCAAGTCATTATTGCTATCATGTTACCTATGAGAAAACTCTTTTTCTTTCTCAGGAGTGAGGTTAAATAGTATGCCTAAAACAGTCCACTTGGTTAGTTGGTAAAGGTATATTTAGAATCCAGAGAGTTTGGCTTTAAATATCTATGTCCTTTTTGCTATGTAAACAATTTCATTAATGAGGGAACAGTCACAATTATGAAATGGGACATTAAGAAATTATTATGCAAAATAAGTACATGAGATAGTTTTTGGTGAAAAGAATAAAATATTATGTACATTTATCCTGGTTTTATAAAAATAATATATTAATATTACTAATATAGAAATAGAATTTTATTCTGCCCCCCTTTGGGCCCAGAATAACAGAGTCAGCCACCCATGAACTGAAACTCTAAAACCATGAGTCACCAAATTTTTTCTGCCTCTAAGTTATTCTTCTTGGATATTTTGGTCACAGTGACAAAACCTAACTAACACATTGGTATCAAAGATTGGGTTGTTGTCATTAACATGACCATGTAGTTCACAAACATTTGGAACTGGTTTGGAGAAAAAAGAGTCCTTAAAAGTTTGGTGTTGCAGAATAGAAAAGACTTCACATGTCATAAACAGAGATTAATGGACAATTCAGATATGATCTCGTTAGACCAGAAAACCAATATAAATGAAGACAGTAAAGACTTCTCATGAGACTTCAAAAGGGCATGAAGACTCATTTGGGAACTGGACTAGGTGCCACACATTTCATATTCTGGCAACAAATTTGTCTATATTTCCCCATGTCTCAAACTTTGTATGAGACTGAAGTTAAAGCGGTGGAATAATTGAAAATATTGCAAGGCAGCACAGCATTCAAGCAGCATTATCCATATTACTTTTGAGTTTTAACTAGGTTAAGGGCCAAATGGTTTCTCTCATCTGTTGATACTAGAATTTATGTTGAAGCAGTAGGACAGACGGCTGACCTAACAAAACCTCAAATTGAATGACTTTCAATACAACAGGGGTGAAAGCTCCCTAGGTAAGTTGGAGGTGTAGGGAAGGGGATGTGGAGGGGGGAGGGTATATGAAGAACTCATAGGAGTCTGGTGACTGGGAAGATGGGGGAACCATCCCAGAAGCCGATGTTATTCCTACACTAGATACCCATTTAACACATGAGTTCTTCTGGGGGAAACTGCAATAGATGAAACCCATAGTAGCTTATCTATGCGTTAGCATTACCCCTGGTTAACAAAGTTTATACACATTGATTGTTACTGTTTTGACAATGTTTCCCCCTCATCTGTATCCTGTATCACTATATATTTCTAATAAATGTGAAAAAAAATAATAACTAGGTTAACTGTAAGAATTAGGAACACAAACCATAATGGAACGATTTTTAAAACTTCAATTTGGTCAAATATATGCATTTAAAATTGAAGCCATGGAAGGTGTGGTTTTTGAAGACTAGCACTCCTCCACCATGCCCCCCCACCATGATATTTTGCCTCATGTTGGGCTCAGAGCAATGGAATTGACCAATCAAGGACTGAACCTCATTGGTCTGAAACTGAGACAAAATAAATATTTTTTTTTGCCAAGTTGTTCTTGTCAAGTACTTTAACAATAGCTACAAAAACCGAATTAACATAACATCAATGCCTGTTTTATGAAAATTACAGAATTTTCTACATAGAAAAATTCTTGCATTTAGGGCAGGAAGCAAATAATTATTTTCCAATAATTTGTGTATTTTCTCAACTAGTCAATACTGCATCCTTTCTGACTGAAAAATCTAACAAAAAGGGTTACAACTGATACGTGACAGAAATAGATTACATAAACTTCACAATCTTACAGTTCTCTCTGTTCCTTTTCTATAGCCTCACCCACCCTCTTTTTAAGATGATATGTATTTTTGTTATAAATAAGACTGTCAGTTTTTTCTTGAATATTAATTTTCCTTCAAGGTATATGGTCTTTTAAATAGTATCATTTGTCAGCATTATTATGAACTTTGTAATAATGACTTTTCATTACTGTGCCTTGATTAGTGAAATTGTTCAAATTCTGGAATTTAATTAAAGTATGAAAGAATCCAAATATGCTTTCTTTCCTATATGAAATATAGGAAATATAACTTGTTATGTATGTGATTTGAAGTCTTATTTATTAAGGAATCTTATTTTGCAAATTTTAATTTTATTCTAGCTTCTATTACCTTTTTTGGGGGTGTTTAATAAGTAAACACATGAGAACAACAACTTTTATGTCCTGTAGTAGTTTGTTGCTGCCCCTTCAATAAACCATTTTAAACTGAGTCATATCTTTATGCTATGTATACTAAAACTAGCAGGATTTTATTTCCATGATATTACCTAATAAAGAAAAATAAGGAATCAATAGTGAAAGAAAGCCTTCTGCAGAAAACAAGGATTCACAAAATGTAATTCCTTCAAAGAAAATATAAATTCCTAGTAATTGACTACACATTAGAAGTCAATATTGTTGACATTTACTGAGAATTATTATATTGCCTAGAGCCGCATAAACTAAAGGAAGAAACTTGTCTATTTTCTTTTTTGATCCATTTTGGTTTGAGAAAAATTTTCTTCCTTTAGGATTTTCTGTTTGAGAATTTAATGTATTTGAAGTGTGGTATCAGAAAGAAAATGAAAAGAACTTAAGCACCTAACAATTTTGAATCATTTCTCTGAGTACTTTCGTCATCTACCCTATCATAAAAGTATTTTGTAAGGAATAAATTGCATAATGTCTATAAAATTACTATATAAATTGAATCATTTGGTGCTTATATGCTATTAAGCTGTGCTAGGTTGCTAAATTAATTTAGAGCTTAAATTTTTAAATATAAAACCACTATACTAAACTGTAGTAGATTCTAGCCCTAAATATTTTAAAGTTTCTATTTAATTTTTTTAAAGAGATATCTTCTTGGAAGAGGATCTATTATATCTCTTAGCCCTAACTTCTGCCAAAAAGATTTTGTTCCCCTCAGTGTTACTTTCTGACTACCACAGCCACCTTGCTGGTCCAAGGGAGACAGGTTTCCTCTTCCTTTTTCATGAAGCATGAACAGAATCATAAATGAATGAATGAAAGCTTCTCTGTAACTAGTGGAGCTGAACCATATCTGAGCCACAAATACTTTCTTTTGTAAAATGTTGATTACAAAAAAGAATCAGTTCCTGCAATAAGCATAAATTCAGTGGGTTTGGTTTCCACATGTTAGTTTGGTAATAGTTCTGATTCAGCCATCATGGGAGATTTCATCCTCCTAAAGTTCAATCCCTCTTTCTTGTAAAGCATACCATAATAGCTTAGGAAGCACTGACAATATCTACTAAATTCGTATCTTGGAGACAGAAGGCAACAATGTTAGGGTGTGGAGGAGCTCTTCTTTTCCTCCAATGGCAGAACTCACAAGGACAGCACAAGCCTGCTCTCTGAAAGTTAGCCTCTTGCACTGTGCACTCCAGGCCTGACTTCCGTCTGTACTGAAACTCACCCTCCCTCCATGGCTGTGGCTTCATTCTTCCAGGACTGTTGTAAAACATCTTCTTTGAACTTGTGGCAATACTTTTCATTTGCATTCATTTTCCCCAGGCTAGTCAAGCATTTCAAATGAATTAGGTCATCTTTAAAAGGAGGATTTAGAAAGTAAAAGAGCTCAAATCATTGTATATTTCAAAGTGAAAAATCTGTAGAGATGCCAATCACTGACTCTCTCTCCTTTAACTCTAAAAAAGAAAACAAAATATCCATGTTGTCAGAGCTAGGACTCTACTCCCACCACTCAGCCTATGATTTTAAATAATAAGTCACCAAAGGTTATGAATCACAGTTAAATGATGTAGTAAAACAATGATAGGCTGTAAGGCTGAAGTTAGACTTTTCATCAGCACATGAGTCTACGTGCCTACTTATAAGTTGATCGAGTAGCTGCAAAGTAGAAATTCAGCTAAATCTACAGACTTTATCAGAACCTTAAGCCTTCATGATGCTTAGAGGAATAATTCAAAATATTAAACTACTCATCTCTTTTTTAGAAACACCAGAATCAATTAACGAAACCTTCCAAATTTAATTTAATTATTGATGTTATTTGGATTTATATTAATAATGTATTTTCCCTTTGGCTTGTTTTGTGGGTCATCTTATTCTCAAAGACATACATTGTGAGCACTCTACTTTGTCTTTAGATACTATTCTAGTACAATTCTAGTCTGTCTAGAATTGGCCTTCGTGATCAGTGCTGAACCTTCTCTGAATTATATCAAGTATAACTGCCTTCCAACAACTTCTTCCCAGTAACTCATAAGACAAAATTTTCTTCTGAAAATCTCACTTTAACCAAATATTTCCCCATCAGTAAGCATCTATGTCTGGTTTTATGCTAAGTACATTACATTTGAGAATACAGATTATATTCAGCTATTCAGCTTTCTCTAGTTCACGTTTGTATTAGTCTATATTCTGTTGATGATGAAACAAAATTCTCAAGGCTAACTATTTTATAAAGAAAATGGGTTTATTTAGCTCAAATTTGGAGGTACCAGAGTATGGGATTGGCATCTGCTGACTCTAGTGAGAGTCTCCTGGTGGCATCAGAACATGACATCATGATGAGAGCATGTGCAACATGGGTGAACCACATGCTAAGACAGGAAAACAGAGAGCAGGGAAAGGCCAGTATTGCTCCCACTCTGATAGAAGCTAACTCATTCTGAGACCAGCATTAGCCCTTTCTGGAGGTGAACTCCAGTGACACCCAATCATCTCCCACTAGGTTCTACTTCTTAAAAATTCTACCACCTCTTTTTCACTACACTGGGGATAAAACTTCCAACACATGAATGCTTGAGGTTAAAGCATATCCAAACCCAGCAGTATCATAATCTTATTAGAAACAACATTTAGCTACATGGTTCTAGAGTTAATTATTATTTCTGAATTAACTGAAGGTTTGTTTCAAATTATAGATATTTCCAAGTTATCACCTTGTTCTAAGATACCATAAAGCAAGCAAACTATGTATTTTCTCTAGCAAATAGTATATTTATAAAACTTTTTCTATAGGTGTCAATGGTGTTGCTCACATTTTCAAATCATTCTTTAAATTTGTGCATTTGTGAAGTTTGTTAATTGAAAAGATAAATTTTCCTTATTTATTTATTTATTTTTTCATCTGTTTTTTGTTTTTCCATCACTTAGTTGTGCATATGGTACTGCACTTCAAACCTGGGTCCTTATGCATGCCAGCCAAGTTTTTCCTCCACTGAGTTACCTCTCCAGCCCCCAAAAGATAAATTTTCTTGGATGACGATTAGTTATTTTGTTCAAGAAATGTAAGTCCATTAAAACATCTGTGAAATGTTAGTGAAAAGAAAACTTATAAGGGATTTTATTCATGTAAAAATAACAGAAGAATACCTAAGTCTATACTTCTATAGAGACATGAAATAAAATGGAAGGGTTATAGGGGTACTTACAACTGACTACATTTCAGTGCTTTTTCTATGATAAAGAAACATATTGTTCATATCATTCTATGCTTACTGACATTTACATTTGCCAGAAAACACAGCCTTAGAGGCATAGAGACACTGCTTAACACTAGGGAATAGACTTTTTTGCTTTGTTCAGTGTTTTGTCTTCTTTCTCCTTTTGAAAATTCTCCCAGAAGCTAGAAAAGTAATACTGCTCTCTTTGGAACGCTAATGGACTTATTTTCCCACTGTAGGATTTCTGTATCCTTTTTTGTTTGATTGCCTGTGCTTTTGTTAAAGAGAAGACCGGATGGCTTGGACAATGTGTGGGTGATTGTGGGAAAAAGACATCTAAGGCAATTCATGTATTCTATACCAGCCTACGTATTTACTTGCTGATATCTTGAAAAACTGCAGGCCTGGTTTTATGGAGATAAAAGGGAAAAATAATGACTACATAGGGATATGAATACAAGTTGCGTTATCTCAGTTTTTAAAACTAAGAACATAGTTTAATTGTGTGTTTATAAATTTATGGGTCAAAAGAAACAGCCTAACTTGTGTCCTTTCCTAGAACTAGACAATAGCGTCTATAGATTCTACTTGATAATTAATTTCTCCCAGGAATGTGGAATTTAAAAAAAAATAATATATTTTACTTACTTCTTAAGAAAAAGCAATAGGTTTTTGAGAAATGAAAGGCACCCTTATTACAGATATAATGTTTTGATGCTAGGTAAAATATTAAGCAAACCAATGAAAGAAATCTGATTTTTCTGTTACTTGTAATTTGTAAAATAAATGCCATCTCAAGGACGGCTGTGCAGAATTTAGCTTTATTTCAGGCAGATCTCCACTGTGACTGTCAGGTCTTCAGTGCCTCAAATGCCCCAGTTTGGTATAATAACAGGGCATTGTCTGATTCTCCATCTTAAAGGTACTAGGTCATCACAATTATAGCACTGTGTTGATAACACAGGTTTTTTTTTTTCATATTCCTATTTTCATTTACTGAAGAATAATCTTCTCATAATACAATTTATAGATTTAAAAATGATTTTATCAAGCCAAATTATTGTTTTTCTACTTATTATTATGGCATGGGTTACTTAACTCAATGCATCATACAGAAAATAAAACAAGTTTGAGGTAATTGGACAAATTATTGTATAGTTTGATTCTTTAAAGAATTTTTTTTTAGAAGATAGGTTTTTACTTTCTCATCATGTAGTAAGAGGAGAGTTGTTGCTCTTTGGGTGAACTTGGTCAGACAGCAGAGGAAGGGTTACATTGTACCAGGAAAAAATGCATACATTTCAATAATTCACATAAAGAAAACTCTCCAATAATAATTTCAATGAAACTCATGTCCAGCTGAATCACAGTGGCAATGAAGGGAATTCAGCCTTTCCTTAACTTTGTCAGCTCAATGAGCTGTTAATATTATGGTCAATGGAAGCATGGGCATATTAAACACAGGCAACTGCCTTCTTTAGTTCTCCTTTTTAAAATAGTAACATTCAGCAATGCATTTACGTGTAAAGCTTTTCAAAGTCAAAATTTAATTTAATGCAATCAGCACTTTCTGTCTTCATAGAATGTAATATAATTACATCTTTGGAAGAAGGTGAGAAGATAGTAAAAATATCCAACTTCAAACACTACCATTTATGAGTTTAATGGAAACAAATCGCACCTTTTTTACATTTAAATTAGACTTTCTAAAACTTTACTTTTTATTTTAGTTTCAACCTAAGATAATTTAGGTAAACTGATATTCAAATTATTGAAAATAAATATGATTTCCCATTATTTAACTTTTGTTTTCTCTAACAATATATCAAAGGAAATATTAAACAATAAAATAGACATAATAAAATCTAGCTTAATATAATCATTTAAATACTTTAGACAATACTAATAATTCAAATGAAAATTTTCTTAATTAGGTTGTAACATTTTACATTAATGAATCAGAAGGCTAACACACTAAAACTCTCAGATTCAGTAAATCCTTCAAACATTTCATCTGAAGATGCACAGCAACACCAAATGCCAATTATCAAAATGCTTTTTAATATATAGATTCCAGGTCAATATGTCCCAAACTGAATTTTAATCAAATCTTTCTTCTCAATTTGTTCATTCTTATATGCCCATATTTTGTATTAATTATTCAGTTCCTTAAACTCCAAATTCAGGAAACCTCTAGTACTCTCTCCCTGCTATCACCTATCATGGGTCATTAATTTCTACTGATTTTTCACCATTAGTGACTAAATAACAACCCCTGCTAATTAGTAATGACAATACAAATTTGTTATCATGTTCCTGTTAAAATACAGTAAGCTCCACTCTGAGTCCCTCATCCACAAGTCTTACATCCTGTGAGCCCAGCAATATAGCCAGTGAGATTTGTTCTAAAATGTAAACTTCACCATGTTACTCCTGTTTTTGTTGACAGCGTTTGTTCAATTTTATCAGTGGCTCTTACTGCTTAAGAATAAAATCTGAGTTTATTAAAGGATCGTAAAATATACTACCTTATTTCTCTTTTGCCTTTGTTATATAAATATACCCTGCAACTCAGTCAAAACTAAAACTGCAGCTCCCTTACCTGTCTAATATATTTCTAGTTTAGCACATGCTATTCCACCTCCTAAAATACTCTTGTCTTCACCAACCTCTCCATTTCACTCTGCTCCCACTTGGAAAAATCCAACTCCTCTCTTGTGATCCTTATAAAATCTTCCTTTCTTGAGCATATGTCTTATACAATCAACTTGATCACTTGCCAGTTCTTTTTTGGACCTATTTCCAAAACTACAATTATCACCTCATATCCTATTTATTTACTCATTTCACTATCTCCATTCTGTGACTATGAAGGCCAACAATGTTCCATGCTTATCTTATTCCTAGCACTTTCCATGTTGTCTGACACCTATTGTGACTCAAAAATGTTTGATGAGTTTAATTGGCTTAAAATTAATCAAAATCATGTACTTATCTAAGGCCCTATCACATAAAGGTTCAAACCTGGAGGGTACAGAGCTTGGAGGTGTCTGTGGTCCAGCTAACATAAGTGCCACTGACTGAGAGGAGATCTTATTGATTGCATTCAGATTATTAAGAAAGGAGTTGAAGGCTGGAGCAGTGGCTCAGTGCTGTGGAGCTTACTAGCATGTGTGAGGACCCAGTTTCAAAGGCCAGCACCACATAAATAGCTAAGTGTTGGAGCAATGAAAACCAGAAGTAAAACTAAATATAGTTGATTCTCTCTTTCTCTCTCTCCCTCCCTTTCTCTCTCTCTCTCTC
Source organism: Aplodontia rufa (assembly GCA_004027875.1). Taxonomy (NCBI): domain Eukaryota; kingdom Metazoa; phylum Chordata; class Mammalia; order Rodentia; family Aplodontiidae; genus Aplodontia; species Aplodontia rufa. The sequence continues at coordinate 15,254 of PVKS010012445.1, forward strand.
TCTCTCTCTCTCTCTCTCTCTCACACACACACACACACACACACACAGTCTCCCTCTCTCTTTAAAAAAAGAAAAGAAAAAAAAAGAAAGGAAGGAAGGAGTTCAGGTTTTATATAACAAGATGGAGCTAATCATGAAAATCAGTTTTTATTTCATTTTTCATTGGTTCACTTTCAGCCTTCTTTATTTACTTTTGTTAAAGGCATAATAACATTCATCTTCCTTGTGAGAATCAAGGCTTTTTTATTGAGTCTGTTTTGAAACTACTCTCAAGTTAGGAGTGCTAATAAATCATTACTTAAGCAAAATTGATGCTTGCCTTTTCATGGGGTTTAGCATGCTTTGATGTTTCATTTCTGTTTATCCTCCCTGCAGGATTGGAGAACGTATGAAACCTCAAGACATAGAGGAGCTGATGGAAACTGGCCTGAAAGATGAGATGAGACGCTGCAGAAACAGAATTTGCATTGAAATACAATTGCAGAAGGTGAGAGGAAAAGTGCAACTTGCATCTGTGATGTTGTACGTGTAATATAAATAGAAATCCTTTCAAAACATATCTTGGAAAAGATTTTGATGCCTTCCAAGTCACACGTTCCATATCAATTGAAAATATAAAACACTCGAATTGAAAAATTCCTCTACAAGGCATCCAAGTATTACATTCTCTTGGTTAAATACAAATTTCCTTCCATTTGTTTGCATATATGACATTTTAAAGTGAGAATATGAACGTTATCTCTGCATCTGAGTGTGTGTTTTTGTGAAAATAGCTCATAACTAATAGTTCAAAAAATGTAAACTAATTAATAAGTATTACAAAAATGAAATAAGTTCAACATTATGTTAATAACCAAACAAAAATTGAGAATTTTCAAAAATAGGTCATATTTCACCTAATTTACTAAGATTTTTATAATAAATTGCAAAAGTGCTCTCAAAGTTAGCACTTAAAATCTACAGAATGAAACAAATATAAATAAAGAGTAAACAGAAATAAAGATGTATTAAACACAAATTTTTTAAAAATAAAGTTATAAGGACATTTTAGAAGTGATATATATGTATGTGTATATACGTGTGTGTATACATATATAATGTATGTATATATAATGAAATACACAATTTGACCTCTGTGCTGAAAGAATAAGCAAAGATAAAATAGCAGCAGATTCAGAGATAGCTTTACTAATAAATACAATGAAATTTCAGGATTACTGAATAATGAATAGCAACTTTGAAGGAATGGCAAAGTGACAAATTTACTGGATTACAAGAATTACAGTTGTAACACTAGAACTGTTTTTCTGTCTAAAAGAGCAATAAACACTTCTCTATTGTAGTAATCCTTCTAAACACGCTCCTGAAATAGTCTCTTGTGTTTCCCATATTCCAGTACAACCTAAAAATATCTGTAACACACATACAGAAATCCATCTATCTTTTGAAAATTATAAAATTACAATTCACACCAAAGCAATAATAGGTAATACCACTATTGATTTTCTTACAATGGGATTTTCTAAAATTGATAAAAGTATTAGAGATGCCACTTATAAATATGGAACATCATTAATTAACAAATTGTGTATTGGTTTTCTTTGGGTGTAATTGACCTATAGCAAAATGCAACTGTTTAAATTTACAATTTAATATGTTGACAAATTTAGAAATTATGTGACCACTGTCATATTTAAGATAAAAAATATTCACCATTTCCTTGGAGATAACTTCCAACCAAATAGTCCTAGCCAACTATGGTTATTTCTGATACAATAATCAATATATTCTGTTCTAAAATTTCACATAAATAGAATCATATAATATGCACTTTCTGTGTCTGGCTTCTTTTATTCAAGGGCATGATTTTCTGAGTTTCAGTCACATAATTTTGTATGTTAGAACTATATGCCTTTTAATTGCAGAGTAACATCTCAGTGTGTGTGCATGTGTGTGCATGTGTGTGTGTGTGTGTGTAGACATTTATTTTATAACCAGATATCTGTTGATGGACATGGTTGTGTTTCCAATCTGGGGCTACCATGAATAAACTTCTCTTGGCATTCCCATTAAACTATTTACATAAGTATAATTTTTCACTTGCTTACAATAAACATCTAGGCGTTAAAATTCTTAGTTGTTTAAACAAATAAAAGTCTGCTGAGCAGTTTTCCAAAATAGTGCTTGCAATATTTGATATTCTAGATAGCATTGTACGAGAATTTCAGTTCCTCTCTTTCCTTTTAACATTAGTTGATGCCACTCTTGTAATTTTGCCAGTCTAGCGAGTCAGTAGTGGGATATATCGTGGTTATTTTTCCATAGGCTATGACTGGACAATTTATGTCTGTATGATTGATAGGATAATCCCTCCCTGGTATTGCTAATTTGTGACTTCTCATTTTTGTTTTCTATATTTGTTTAGGATAGATTGCCTCAAACATGATTTGCAAGAGATTAATGTCTACAAAAACGATTTGAGTTTTCTCCCAAACAAAAAAACTGTTAATAAAAATAATTGGTATATGAAAATAGTTATAGAAAATAAATAATTAGGAAATTAAGACCTGATTCTTGCAATGATTCCGGATAAAAAGAGTTTAACTAGCTAAAAATGTTTTTGATTTTTTGATATTTTAATAATCTATATTTTCATTAATTTTCTCTAGTTCTGCTTTTATTTTTTATATAATTTTTGTTTGATTGGATCTTCATATTTTGCCTTGCAAGTTTAAACTTTAAATCATAATATTTAGAATTAATTGTCTGTTAATATAAATATTTAATTTTACAAAGATTTATATACATAAAGCAGTGAAAGCACCATTTTAGGGAATTTGAAAAAAGTTTGACAATTTGTTTGTATTATTTCATTCAATTCAAATTATTTTAAAATTTTGTTGTGAAAATTTATAACCATATTATTTAACCAATCATTACTTAGATATTTTAGGGTAACTTTTTAATAGTCAGTGAAGTCAGTTTGTTATTATGCAAATAGTTATGGAAAACAGTTTTTAAAAAAAGGTTATACTGTTTAATCATTACTGTGGTGGATTACAATTACAATTTAATCATTACTGTGGTGGATTTTTAAAAATTTATTCCTATTATGTATTTTGAATGGAATCCTGGAACACAAAAGGAAATTAGGTAAAATTAAGGAAATCTGACTAAATATGGAATGGTTAGTAATCATATATAAATATTAGATCTTTCTCAAGTGTAAATTTGTCACTGTAACTAATATATATTGCTAACACATGATGCTAACAATAAGCTCTATTTGGAAACAGGTTATATGGTTACTACAAATAGTCACAATTTTTAATACATGTTTTAAAAATTCACCACAAATTTGCAAGTTGTTTTGAAATGCAGCAGTTCTCACAAAATACCAAACAAATTAACCAACAACCTAACATGTACTGGTAATGGACCTACGGTTCTGCAATCCATTTCAATTCTTTTCATGCTGAAAGAAATGAAAAATTAGGAAGTCCTGATAAGTTTAATTCACTTGTTTTATAATTACATATTACTTTCTGTGTAGTGCCACAATTTATGTATTAATTATTATTGATCCATATCCTTGCCAGAATAAACACTAAATATTTTACTTGAAACAGAACACACTTCACTGTCTTACTGATATTTAGAAAATAAATATATTTCTGCTTTACAAAGTAAAAGCTTATAGAGACATATCAAAATAAGCAAAGTTAAATTAATTAAAATTAAAAAATCAAATCAAACTTGTATCCATTATCTATTCTTATGCATTACATAGGTATAGAATTTAGGCTGACTCACTATTTCTCATAATTTCTATTTCGTTGTGGGATTGATTATCCTCAATTAGAGGATTGGTTGAAATAGAACATGTAATTTGCCTCGATAGCACATCTGACCGGTGGAACTACCTATGACCTTTCATTCTTCTTTAAGCTGATAGCCTTTACTAGTATTTCATGATCTCAGGGAAATGTTAAAGATGGCATATGCGGAAACTCCAAGGAATCTCTTGAGGCATGGACTCCAAACTATTATAGTATCAGTCTCATCACATTTAATTTATTAATGAAAATAACAGGATCTTCTGGAGGAGGATCAACAGTGCTCCATTAGATACTGACATGCATATTGGACTGGAAGGAATCTGTGGACATTCAACAGTTTGCCACCTGTACATAACATTAACATAAGCATACTGACATGGTTTATGAGAGAGGGGACAACTGCTATGACAGGTTATTCTCATATTTTCTATTATTCTTATCATCAACAACATCACATTACCATCTTCACTATCAACCCTGATGTGTACTGAAACTTGCCTTGAACTTGCATTCTTCTAAACATTTCCTAATTGTTCTATTGAGCACAACAAAATCTCTATGATATTGGCTATATTATTATTTTAAACAGGGTGCACCATATGTATTAGGAAAGTATTTCTATTAAGTATTCATCTATGTTAATGTAGTTTTTACCGTAATAGGAGACGCAACTACGAGCAATTTCAATCTTTCTGAGATTTATTATTTAAAAGTGATAAAATGATATAGTCAGGGTCACTTCCAGGTCTGAGTATACATGAATGCATTTTCCTATTGATCAAGTGTCACAGATCATATATGTAAATGTACACACAGCAACATATATCCTTATTTTCATGGCTCATATGTTTATCATTTGCATTTGGTCTGAATCTTGGTGAGAATAAATAAAGATAAATTGTAGCTGAAGGGGATTATAAGTGTTTGCCCTGCCCCCATCCTTTGGAGATGATAAATAAACTGTCACTGGGCACCTGTATTTTAACCAAGTCCTAGTGAATAAGGTCAGATATAGAATTTTTCACTTGTGGAATTTTGTCAGCATTTAAAAAGTTTCAGATTTTGGAGTAATTTGCACATTAGGTTTTTGGGTACAAGCTGTTCAACTTTTAGTAAGTTATTAAAGAACTTTAACTTTTACAAATGAGTATTGTAAAAGTAACTGATTTCAAGAGGAAGAATAAACATCTGATGAAGATAATTTTTCCTCAAAATTTTCTACAATGAAAACTCAGACTTCAATGAATGTAGTTTTTCTACTGTTTTGTTATGACATTGCTCCTTTTGAAGATTGAGATAGGAAAGATACTGTCTCTAGTTCATATGTATGTATTTAAAAACAGCCTTTTTATGGTGACCCTTCTGTTTTTCTTATATGATGAAATAGTTGCATAGCTTGAAGGAGAAATTAGGAATAATTTTTAACCCAACACTCATATACACACATAGATATGTCTGGTTGTGTGTATGTATATGGATATTTAGAAAGAGAGTAAAGGCTAATTAATGAAAAATACCATATAGTTTTCTTGTTAAATTTATTCAGCTTAGTGATTCAAGAAAAATAGTTTCCTAATTATGGTTTTATAAGTTGATAAGACTTTGAGAGGGTACACAGCCAAGAACAAGTCTAATTTTTGCTTCAACAATCTATTTTATTACATTTTCAGCATAAAGGTAAAAATCAGTAAATTTTTTTGTCAGTATTTCTTCTGCTAGGATCTAAAATAATGCATTAGGAAATACGTATGTGTACATGTACACTTGTGTGTAATACATTTTCATAAAATCAAACAGTGTTTTCCTCTTATCAATTCCTGACATGAAAATTCAACCCTGTAAATCCAATTCATTGCCTTTATGCAATCAGATACCACTTCATTTCGTCATTAATCATTTCCTCCTAATTAGTGTGCTGTTTTCAAAAGTATCTTGAGAATATGTTTATGACAAGATACTTGGTGGCAGTAAGAATTTGAAATACCATTTAAACAATTGTTCATTGTAAGGTTTCAAGACTATTTATTTTTGTGCATCCACATTGTAGTGTTGATTAAATAAAAGGAATCCAGGAGGCATAACCAATCTAAAAGCAACAAGATCAATAAAGACCGATGGGCTTGTTTCATTTAACAAAATGGGATTTCATGCACAATGGACCCATTAATTTATTTCCTATAGAAAACCTTCTGGTCTATTACCTTTTGTAGCCTATGAAATTATTATCATTTTTTCACATATGAATAGAATATATATAAACATAATCTACCTAGAAATAAATGGTTTAAAGGCTCAGTATTTTACATATATTTCTTAGTATATGCAGATGCACAAAATATTATAAATACTTTCATAATTTCTTTACTGCCAGACTTCAGCATTTTGTAAATTATTATACATTTAATAATTGGCATGGAAAAAATATAAGTGGATTGTTAAGAACAAAAATATTATGATAAAATAATATTAATAAATTTTTAAATTGAGTAGACCAAGTGTAGCATATCTGTGGGCTAGATGGAATAGTTTTGAACTTCAACTCTGGTATAAAATTGCTTGTTTGCTCTAATCTTTACATTAAACAAGCAGAACTTGAGGGATATTGTCATAAAGGAATATAATTATTCACTTTCCGCAGCAGCTCAAATACATTTGGTAGTAGCTACTCTCTAAGCTTGAATGGAATATGAGAATTGTATCGTAACTTTTCCTGTCATTTTCTGAGAATAAAATCATTCTAATTGCTTTAGTTCCTAACATAGTATAGTCCTGCAAAACAGTCAACACTGCATATTTTATGTAAAGCTGAATATTTCCCCTCCCCTCATCTTGGCATATTCCACTAAACTGCCTCTAACATCTGTGTATGATTGGTTCTGTGCAAAGCTTGTCGCAGTATTTCACCTTCCTCTGCCAAACTCTTAGATAATACTGTCTCAGACCCCAGGTGCAGCCACGTGAAGAGCTTGGCTGAAAACACACTGTCATATGTTAGACTCACAGAGACTTCATAGTGTTTATGAATTGGGCCTGGCCTTCCATTCCCTCTAATGGAAAACTGTGAGAGTCTCCATGTGAAGGCATTTAGGATAGCCTTCTGGATGATGATAGATGTGTAGCCAAGCCGTCCTCTTGGTTTGAGGTTGACCACACGCCAACTAACAACCATGTGAGTTGGCCATCCTAAACACCAATTCTCTGGAAAATCTTTTCTCTATTGATAATTTTAAACAAATTCAATGTGTTCCAGAATTGCATGGAATGAATACAATCCAATCCTTCCAAGTAGTTTCTATAAAGTGACTTTTCTTAGAATCATGGTCAGAAAAAAGAACTTTGACATTCAAGGTAAGTGAAAGGGACCCAGAGAAGAGTGAAATGCTCACAATAAACCATGCTTCAGATTTACTGTCCTGCAATACAAAATGACATTTTATAGTTCATAGGAGTGGAGAAAGTTGTGAAACCAAATTTTGAATATGTTCTTTCCTCATCCTGCTTAGAAACTCCAGCACCTCAATTTCTATATCAAATGAACCTTAGAAAGAAAGTATGATGTAAAATTCTGTTATATTCTGAAAGCTTTCCACTAGGGAGAAAGAGCCTGTCTATTTTGGCTTAATATTCATGCTCCATTCATCTTCCTCAAACCCAAAATTATAAAGGGAAAAAGCATGCAATTATCAGGGTTCATAAGGATCATTTTAAGCTTTCATCCGTATGTCTCCTAATAACCCTTATGGAAAATTTGACATGATTAATCTTTTAAAAAGCAACAAATGTATTAACAAATTAATTAACATCAGTTTATGTTTGAGATTATGAATTATAGCCATAAATAAAATACATTTCACATTTTCTATAGTATCACCTTATAAATGAAATTGCCTTTTGGAGATAGTGTTATGAGGGAGGAAGAGGTTAAGTATCGAGGCCAGGAAGATTTAAGCTGCATTCTGGTTATGACACCTTCAAGCAAATCACTTTGTCTGGGCTGCTTAATTTTCCTAATCTTTAATTTCCTCAACTGTATAGAATTAGCATTTAACTATTTATAATTAATATTACAAATAAAATTATAATTTTGAAGGGTTTTTAAAATTGTTAAACACAATTTTATATACAATGACATATAAATACAGTTTTCCTTAGTCTATGTTATTATGAGGTGGAATGTGGGATATGAATGATATCGTTTCTCAACTTAAACTTAGAACTCTTGGGCTGGTCTGGTATCTCAGTGGTTACAGCACTTGTCTGACATGTACAAGGACTTGGGTTCGAACCCCTGCACCATATACACAATGAAGTGTCAAAGCAAGAAAAACCACATGAAGAACTAAACAAAATTGATTCTCTCTTTCTCTCTTACTATCCCTCTCTCTTTAAAATAAACAAACAAACAAAAACTTAGAAGCTCTTTTCTCTGAGCTGCACAAGCATCCCTACTGCCACAAGTACTTTACTGAATAACTGAATAGTCCCCTCCAGAGTGGGAAGTATATAGGATAGAGAGTAGTCAAGTCATTTCCATTGGGCCTCGAGGGTAAGCTCTATTGGAGATTTAAAGAGAATAAGGTTTTGATACTGGCATCTGGAGGGCTTACAGAAACATACCTGTCCCAAGGACGTCATCTCAAAGCTGTAATCTTAGCATCACCATTATGCTACAGCAAACCCACAACAGCTGTATGTAAGGAAATAAGCAGTAAAACTTCCATTGGGATTAAACAGCTCACTGAGCTCTTTGCCATTATCCACAGATCTCCATGCTACAGAATGTATCAACCACAGACGGTGTTCATCACAAGACACTTTCTTAAACCACTATTTGGCAGATGTATTATAAGAAACAGTGTTTCACTTCAAAATACTTGAGAAACACAGCTTCAACTATGTTGATAAAATAAAATAATGAGTATGAAAGTTGAGTTTCTAAATAAACTGAATTATGAAAAATATGAATAAATTTATTTTGTGAGTTCTTTGATTCTGAGTCAAGCATAAGTGGTCTTATTTAACAGGTGATTACAGCTGTTAGTGTGGAAATGGGTTTCTGCCTTAATGGATAGGTTTATTATTTATAAATTTGCTTAGCTCTCATTCATTTTAAGGTACCCAGGTGCACCAGCAATACATGACAAAATATGTTTTAGTTGGATAAATACATGAATCCTAATGCAACAAGCCTCATACAAAGAAATAATTAAATTTGAACCAGGACAAGTGCTATAGCAGATTAATCAATGCATACATAGCATTTAATTCACGAGATAAATGGTTGTGGTCAACAGAATCAAACTGCAGAAAGCTAATTCAGTAACAGCAGGGAAAACATTCCCCTGCTACATAACGGCACAGACCAGTTTTAAAAAGAAAAAAAAAAAACACACAAAAAAAACTTCTGCCTAGAACAAAATTCAGATGGATGAGATTTTATTTTATTTTAGAGAGAGTGAGTGAGAGAAAATCAGTTTTATTTATTTTTCAAATGGCTTTGTTTCTCCAATGCTCAGTTGTGTGTGTGGTGCTGGTGTTTGAACCTGGATCCTCATGCATGCCAGGCAAGTGCTCGAACACTTGGACTGTAGGATGGATGAGATTTTGATGGCAACCTCATTTAAATTGCAACTTAATGAAATAGTTGTAAAGAAGATAATCAAGAATGAATTTTTTAGACAACCTGAGTTTGTTATTTTCTGAATCATGATGGTACTCCACTGTATTTCATCTTAGTTAACTCTAATCCAAGAAGAATCTTGGTCAGAAACAAACATACTAAGTAAAAATCATTAATGGCATACACCAGAATAGTATTAGTATGTAAAGAAAATTTTATTTGAGTTTTTTCAAGGACACTAATTATTTTAAAATCAATGAGGTATCATTTCTGGTAACATATCAAAAGCTTGCATTATAAGTTCTCTTAAATAGTCTTGGGCTATTTGGATATTTTCAATGCTTCATGATAGATATTCAGTAACAAAACATTATTTGCAAGCATATTATCTTTTTCAATATCCCATGTACTAAATTATTACTCTTGTAGGAATGGTGTCAATAGAATTTTGATATACTTTTAAGGCTAGCTTTAATTAATAACCACAATGGGCAATCGTTTTTCCAAACTATTTCTCTGCATTTTTAGATAGCAAGATTTTATCCAAAGAATTAATAGGATCCCCAATTTTCATGTCTGCTTTAATTTTTACTTCTATAATATAAAATGCTATATTATTCTATTATTATAATGAACAACAACCAAGTTGGCAAATGAAATTTTGAAAGTGACAATTCTTATTTCAACATCTCCGTTTGGTCATTTCACTTTCAATAAAATTAATCATCAATGGCTACCTTATGAGCAGTGTTATTTAAAGAAATGTAAGAGAAGATTTAATTTAAGATTCATCATTAGCGAGACACGTGGCACATGCCCATAATCCTACAGAGTGGGGAAACTGAGGCAGTAGGATCACTAGTTTGAGGCCAGCCTCACTAATTTAGCAAGGTCATAAGCAACTTAACTATACCCTGTCTCATAATAAAAATGGAAAAAGGCTGGGAATGCAGCACAGTGGTTAAGCACCCCTGGTTAAGCACAGTTCCCAATACCAAAGTAAAAAAAAAAAAAAAAAAAAAAAAAAAAAAAAAAAAAAGAAGCATCATTAATGTAGATAATAGTTACAGTGACCAAATGGTTTATTGACTAAAGCAGAGTAACTTGAGCATGAAAAGAGAGGATTGTGTACATCAACTAGGTTGTCCTAGGCATAAAAATGATGACTATTTCAATCATAGGTACTATTTTTTTGGGGGGTATGAACCCAGAGCCTTATGCATGCTAGGAAAACATTTTACTGTTGAGCTACACTCCTGGTTCTTTTTCAGTTTTTAACTTTATTTTTAGACAGGATTTCTTTGAGTTGTCCAGGTCCAATATATCATGTCCAGCTTTCAACCACAATTTATAAGCTATGCTAAAAGAGAAGCAGTACTACTTTTGTTGTATAACACAAGTTGAGTAAATTTCTATTTTTATTTAGTTCAGATATTTTAAATATTTTCTTCAGACTTCTTCATTTAGTCATGTTCACCCATCATTTGTTTAACCTTTTTAAATATTTGGGGATTTTCTTCAGCCATCCTTCTGTTACTGTTTTCCATTTTCATTTCATTGTTGTTTGAGAACATATTTTTTTAAGAGAGAGGGACAGTGAGATGGAGAGAGAGAGGAAGAGAGAATCAATTTTATTTAGTTTTCCATTTGGCTTTCATTGCTCAGACACTTTGCTGTGTACGTGGTACTGGGATTTGAACCTGCATCCTTGCGCATGCAAGGCAAGCACCGAAACTGCTGAGCCACTGCTCCAGCCCTGAGAACATAATTTTCATGTCTTGTGCATTTTTAAAATTTCAAAGCTTTATGGTCTTGGTAAATATGTTCAGTAAGAGCTCCAGGAGGATGGTGGTCTGCTGGATGAAGAGTTTAGTATATTCCATTAGATTCAGTTGTTTGATAGTGGTACTGGGGATAATTTTAATGATTTTCTGTCTCTGGATCTATAAGTTAATGAAAGACTCGGCCAATTCTAATGGCACATTCCTGTGATCTCAGCTATTTGGGAGGTTAAAGCCCAGCCACAGTAACTTACTGGGATCTCATCTTAAAATAAAGGTCTGGGGATGTAGCTTAGTGGTAAAAGTGTCCCTGGTTCAATTCTCAATACAAAAAATATTTGATGAAGATTAAAATTTTAGTCATAAAAACTACAATAGTAAACTTGCCTAATTATTCCATGGATATAATTTGATGTTTTGTTTTTAGGTATATATACATTTATGTCTTCATTGAATAATTACAACTATATCATTTTAATGTCCTTCATTATCTGAAAATTGTCATTGTTCTGATGTCTACTTTTTCAGAAATTAATATTATCACTCTAGTTTTCTTTTACTTAGTGTTAGTATTATATTTATCTCTCTATCCCTTTACTTGAACCTCAGCCTTTATATGTTAAGTGAGTGTCCAGTGAACAACATATAGTTGGCTTTGTTATTGTATCCACTGTGATAATCTGTATTTCAATTTATATATTTATGCCATCCATATTTAAAATCAGTAGTGATATAGTTGGGTTAATATCTAACACATTTGTAATGTTTTCTATTTATTCATTTTTTAAAATTTTCACCTTTTACTTCTTTCATTGGACTTAGTTGTAAAATAACATTAATTCTGAAAATATCCTTTACAAATTTAAGGCAGAGAAAATGCCTACTAATTTATTACAAGATATTAGCACTATCCTAAATTCAAATAATTAAACACGTTACAAAAAAGAGAAACTCAAACCAGTATCTCATAAATATAGATGCAAAGTTCTCAATAAAAAGTTTAGCAAATAAATCAACATACAATCAAGTGGGATTTATTCCAAATATGTAAGGTAAGGTCAGCATTTAAAGATTCAATTAAATATTGCATTATTGGATAAAATAAACTAGCATAGTCAAGTGATTAAATTAAATGATTGAAAGAAAGTATTTGACAGACAAAATCTAACACCTATTCATGATAAAACTTCCAATAAAGTAAGATTAGAAAGTGAAGTTCTTCGCTTAACTGAAGAGCATCTAGAAAAGTAATAGATAATGTCATACTTAGTGAGACACTGGGCATATTTCCTCTAAACTAGGGAACAAAGAAAGTCTTCCTCATAAAATAAAGTTTTCATTGTAGTCCCTAGAATCTGAAATTTGAAAAAACTTGATATCTAATGTCATTTAAATGAACAAAATGAAACAGTTATAAATTAAAAGCACTGTGTACAGAATCTGTAACTTGATAACCAAAAAACTGATGAAAGGGAAAGCATGCATAAACAAATGAAGAAATCTTTCATATTCATGAGTTGGAATACATAACACTGTTAAAATGATTATTTTCCTAAATTTATTTACAATTAAATGCAATTTCAATCAAAATCCATGCAAACTATTCTCTCGATACTGGCAAACCAATTATAAAGTCCGTACACGAATTCAAAAGAGCTAAATAGTCCTTACAATACTGAAAATGAACAAAGTTAGAAGATTCAATTTTTATGTATTCCACTTTTTCTTTTACAGAAGTCTTAGATTCATAGAAAAATTCAAAGGAAAGTACAGAAATGTCCTACATAACCTTGATCTCCATACATGAATAGTCTTCTACTAGAATGATACAATTGTTACAGTTGATGAACCTTCATTGAAGATTCACATTTCAAATGTTTACTTTGATATGCTCTACCAGTTTACAAAATGTTTGTACTGGTGGATTCTTCAAGAACACATTTTAGAATATTCTATATTTTGATCACAGCATTATGTGAAAGCTATGGTCATTTAAAGTAATGATAGTGTCAAATGTAGGGAAGTTCAATAGCATTTCTGAAAACATTTTTTATATGCATTTTAGAAAACTATCTTTATCTGAGAAACAAATATTCATGTTCGCTCTAAATATTATGAAGTCCTCATGTGGAAAACATGTTTGCTTTTATTTATTAAGCAAAATGTAAACAAGGAACACTTTAGCATCATAGTAATTCTTAATATATTTAATCTTAAGTAAAATGGGCATCATCATATCTTACAGAACAGATAATAAGGATCATAACTTCTTCCTAATTTTGCTTACTTAAACTCTAATACTTGACAAAAAAGCAATTCTCCTCATATAAGAAAAAAAGATATGAAGTGAAAAAAGAAAAAAAATAAGTGAGAGTTAAAGTATTTTCCTCTCCCTATTCCTTGTTTTCTTTCCTTTCTTTTATTTCCCATTTTATTAAATTCCTTTCCTATCCTGATAAACAAAACCACAGTGGCACCTTACTGAAGGAAGAAGTGTCTTAATACAGACTTTGTATACATGCTTTTAAATTTCACTGAAGACAAGTCATAAAAAGTAAGGATAGTGGCTTCTTTATGCTTTAGATAAAAAAGCTATTTGGGATGTTAGCATCCTATCCTCCCTCCACAGAATTGTCAATTTGAACTTTAGCAGTAAATGGCATTCCAATCTCTTGTTGCCATAGATATATTAAAGCTTCTGGCAGGTTACTGCTTTGTGTCAGGTTCTGTCACTGGGTAAAATGTTCTTGTCTAGGAAAGAAAATACCTGCCAGGAGCAGATGAGGGCTTAACATGGTGTCAGCATTGTGGAAAAATCAACATTTGTTCTGTAGTTCAGGGCAAGACTAACAAAAATGAAAAAGCAAGCTAACAGAGTTATGCAAGGGGCAAGGTCATGGAAGCAAAAATAAGACTGGTATCCTGAAATAAATTAATTTATCTTACATTCCCTTATATAACAATTTGCTAATGCCACCATGACAGAGAACCACAAGTTGGGTGGTTTAAACCAAAGAAATATATTATCTTTCAGTTCTGGAGCCTGTAAGTCTAAAATCAATGCATCATCAGTGTTGGTTTCTTCTGAGGGCTTGAAGGAAGCTGTTCCGGGTCTCTCTCCTTGGCTTATAGACAGTTATCTCCTGTGTGTGTATATCATCTTCCCTCTGTACCATTCCCTGTATCCAAATTTCCCTTAACACCAGCCATACTGAATGAGGAACCACCATAATGACCTCCCTTAACTTGGTTACCTCTGTAAAATCCTTATCTCTCCACACTGAATTTGGAGGGAACACAGTTCAACTCATAGCATTTTGAAACACTAAGACAGAATTATTTTACCCACAGTTTTCTGCAGTTGCGGTTTTAATTGGTCATTTCTGCTGTATGTCCATTTTATTTGGGATTTAACACTTAATCAATAAAATAATTTATCAAACCTATGGTAAAATAAAAATATAGAAAATGGTGATCTTATTTTGATCAATGTTATCCCAGCAAGTATCTGTACTGTTGGATTTAGGGACAATTCTTATAAGTGGTGCCTATTTTTGTTTGTTGTTGTTTGTCTTGAGTCTGCAGTTCATATTACCCTCATCTGAATATCTTTGCAGTAGACTGGGCTCCGAGATAAAACACAGCTGCTAAGCTTTTTTGGAGACAATTACAAATAAAATGCAATTTCCCTTCATCTTTGTGAATTCTCTCATAGAATCATTTTATTAAATGTTTTAGCAATAAACTTTCACCATTGAGGGGGAGGTGATTTACAGTGAATAGGTTTTCTCTCTTTTTTTTAAGCAACTAAAAATCAGACAGCTATGTGGAAGAATGATTTTTCAGGACTTTGAAGAAATGTAGGATTTTTTTACCCCCCCCCCCCTTGAGTAACAGGTCACTTGAAAAGACATTATTTCTTATCAGGGAAAGGCCAGGCAAGACCACAATTATATAATACTTAGCACCATTTCATGAATTGTTTTCATGAAAAAGGCAGACAAAAGTAAGTATAGTCAATGATATGGAAAAAATTGGACACTCAGGATTACAGATGGAGTTATTAAATGGCATAGCCACATTGAAAAACAGAACATTCCTCAAAATACACAATATGACCCAGCATTAGCACTGAGGCATTTACCTAGAATTGAAAACGTATGTCCACAAAAATTTTGTACACAAATATCCATCCTGGTTTTATTCATAATGCTGGAAAGTAAAAAAAAAAATACAACAAGTAGCAGCAATGCTACAGTATATCCAAATAATGAAATACTACTATTTGTCAATGAAAGAAAATGTATTATTGATACATGATAAAATACTAGTGAACTTTGGAAACATTATGCCAAATAAAGGAAACTAGTCACAAAAGAGCACAAAAATTTTATTAATTCAGTTAAATGTCCAGAATAGAAAAATCTAGAGTCATATATAAGCATTTTGGTAGGCAAAGGGGGATTGGGATGGTAAAAGAGTGCTAACAGGTGTGAGATACAATTTTAGAACAATGAAAATATTCTAAAATTAGTTCTTGTTGATAGTTCTTTGAATTTCCTAAAAACATATTAAAGTGTTTGTTTTAAATGGGTAAAGTCTGTGATAATTGAATTATGCATAGTGAAGCTATCACAAAGGGGTGGAAAACAAACTTTGAAATCTAAAAATGGTTGAATTGGTAAAAATTAGGGCTCATAAAATAATATTCCATTTTTATGAATAAAATGATTAAACATGTTAAGTAGAGACATCAAATTCATAGATAAATTAAGACCTAAATTAAATTCTAGAGAAAAAAATATAATATCCATGATGAAAAATTCACTTGATGGATTAAACATTAGAGAAGATGATTCTACTTGAAGATACAATCATAGAGACTCTCTAAAATAAAAGTTTGACAAAAGAGTAACAGAATAGCAGTGAATTTGGGGACAAAATTTATGTTTTGAAGTCGCTGAATCACATGGGTAAAAGAAAATTATTCAAATAAATAATAGCCAAAATTTCCCCATATTTTATGAAATACATGTCTGTGTGTACGTATAGATTTAATAAATTCAACAATCTCAGTGAAGAAAATTACATGCAAACACATCATACAATTGAAAATCAATGAGAATAGAAAATATGGAAACTGGCTAGAGCAGAAAGGAAAAATTTGTACAAATGATCAAGGTGAGGATGGCGTGGTTAAGCTACTTTGTCGTACATTTTACTTCCATATATGTTATAAAACCCAAAACACATTTCTATCAGTTTTGCTTAAACAGAGAATTAGGGGTTAAGAGTGTAACTCAGTGGTAGAGCAAGTGCTTACAATGTATTACACCCTGGAATCAATGCCCACCACCAAAAGAAAAAAGAAGAAAAAAAGAAGGAAAGAGAAAAAAAAGAAAGAAGGAAAAGAAAGGAGTCATTTTTAAAAAGGGATTTAAAAAGTAAAAAATAATCTTTATGTTTACTCATGTAATTAGCAGATTTGGTGCCCTTCATCTAGATTTCCATCCAGTATGCTTTTCCTTCTTTTTCATTGTCCTCCATTAATATTCTCATAGTGCATTGTATGCTGGTTATTAATTCATTTGAAATATTTTTGATATCTTCAAAAACCTTTATTTTGTCTTTATTTTTGAAGCAATATTTTATAGGCTAAGGGATTCTGTTAGCATTTTTTTCTGAGTAGTAGTTTTTCCACTAAAATGTTATATAGTACAGTAGATGCAGAGGCACATGATTTCTTTACTCCTCTCACCCTTTATGGCTTCTAACATAGGCTTCTGAGCATCTAGTCAGGAGTTTGGCTGACTTTGGGTGCATCCTTGCTATTTTTTTCCATGTACCATAGCCTTAAAATTGCTCAAGAGACCATCTGGCTTTGGGGAGTAGGTTGATATGCCACAGGTTTCTGGTTTGTTTCCTCAGTTCTGCTCCCCTTTGGGCTTTGAGTTTTCTTTTGGATTTTTGATATAAAAGAAAAAAAAAGTATGACACATACAAAAGAGCAATAAAGAACAAATTCTGATGACACCAAGCAATAATCAAACACAACTCAGATGAGAGACAAATGCTAATACAATCGATCATTTTACCCCTAACCTATAAAAATTAAGTACACTGCAGATCCAAAAAAGTGTGCTTAACAACATTAATCATTAGGTAAAAAAAATCATGAAACCCCATTAAAATAGTATGCCACACACATTGGAACAGTTAAATTAGTCTGAAATATTAAAAGGTAGTGAGAGGGGCTGGAGAGGTAGCTCAGCATTACAGCTTTTGCCAAGCATGTACGAGGACTGTGTACCATTCCCCAGCACGACGTACTCAACTAAGTGGAGGATAAACAAAAATCAGATGAAAAAATAAACTTAAGTCTCCAATTTTTCTGTCACTCTCTTAAAAAAATGTTACTGAGATATGAATGGATCATAACTCATACTTGTACAATCACTTTGCTAAAAATTCTGGTAATAAATTATATATTTAAAAAAGTATTGTATGATGATATATTCAATTCCATTACTATATATTTAACTCCCAATATGAAAATGAATGTACATTGTAATGCATATTCAAATGTCCCCAAATAACTCTATCCACTGTAATTAAAAGCTATCATTAGTCAAGTTTGCCTACCAAAGACCATATTAGGAAATTAATTCATTTCTGTACAATGCAATACAGCTCATGAGTAAAAAGAGGTGACGATATATGACATCATTTACTTCAAATTCTAAACCAGAAATAATTAACCTGTGGTCTAGAAACATCATAATGAGAGTTGCCTCTTGTGTGTACATAAGGATTAAGTAGAAAGGGGCATGAAAAATCTTTTGAGGGTAAAAAAATACTGTTTATCTCAACTGGAGCCTAGTTTATAAGGGTGTATTCATTTGTCAAAACTCAAAAAGAATATATTAAAATTTGTGCAATATTATGCATGTATATGACATAAAAAACATAGCTAAAAACAAATCTTAAATTAAAAAAATCAGTGTGCAGAAGTATTTAGAAGTATTCCAATTTGTGTAATTTAGTTAGAGGGGAATTAAATATAATTTGGAGTGATAGAGGGACACATGGATAAATTTGTGGACTCCCAATGATTAATAACAGTAAAAACAATTGTGATACAATCTAGGGTTGTGAATTTGAGCATTGACTATAAAATGCTTTTCAACTTTGCAACATTTTAAAATTTACTTAATAAATATTGGGGAAAAGGAAACATGAAAGAGGCGGATTACTATCTATTACCATTGTTGGTCTCTAACTGAAACTTTGGGAAAGGGAAGAAGTATAATTTTCTCAAAGTTGATAGTTTCAGCAATTACATAAGAATGGATACTCTAATAACAGAAATAAGACTTAATTGTGCCTAAAGTAACAAGAGAACATTTCATTATCTCAAAGAGTGAGCAGAAAAGTCATAGATCCTGCCCCAGGTTTCAACCAACGGGCAGGCAGAACCAGACAAAAATAGCAGGTTTAAAAGAGCATTCATTACTGGGAAGAAGAAAGTCACATGGTCAGTATATTCTATTATGTTTTCCTTTTATTCTAGTAGTACTATAGTGAAGATTTTCCTAGTAAATTTAGGTTAAAAATTATGTAATTATAGTGTCTCCAATCTATACAGAGTGTGCTTTCTTTACCAGTAGAATGAAGTACCTGCACTGTTAAAAGCATGAATATTGCAGCCAAACTGCCTAGAATTTTATGCTGGCTCTACATTTATTAACTGTGGCATAGGATTATTTAACCTCACAGAGCAAGTCTTCTCATCTGTGAAATGGAGATAATGATAGACCACATCACATGGAATTACAGTTAGGATTCAGTGAATTCAAAATTAAAGCAGCCAGGAGAGTGCAATATAAATGCTGGAAATTATTATAATTTTAAATATCACCTAGATATTTATAAAGGCATTTAATATAATAGCCAAATGACCCTCTTTACCTTTGAAGTATTTAATAAAAATTCCAGTAACACCAAGGTTGAAATGTTATCTGGCCAAATTAATTCAGGGACATGTAAATTCAAACAAAAGGAAAATAAGTAAACATGACAATCATAAGAATCATATACTTTTCCCCCAAATAATGTGCAATCTGAAACTCATATTTTTTCACATTCGTTGTCTTTGACATTATGTTTGGCTTTAAGTACACACACAGATACATACATACATTAATGACTAGCATGTATTTCCCTTATTTTTCTATTTTATATTAATGTAGATCAAATATGCATTGTATGTGTACATTTACATAGATTCTCACTTAGCATGTGCATCATCATTATGCTGTATCTTGGGAGGAAGAACACACTTAAATCACACCTTCTCCATTAATTTAGCTAAGGTCATTTGGCATCCGTATGGGGACCTCAGAGCAAGAGTTGATACAACATATCACACCTTCCTTAGAGCCAGGTTCTCCCATGGAAATTGCAACTGCCCTCGATGCCATCCATACATGTCAGGGACTTGCCTAGGCTGAGAAGCTAATTTTTTTGGTATTGTAGCTTTCTCTCCTTCCCCTCAGACTTTACCATACTGATTCAAGGACACAGATAATTTCTTTGACCTGCCCAGTTGTAGAAAACATTTGCAGACATTAGCTCTCCCTTTGCTAAATCTAACTCAAAAGGCTCCATGGCTGCCTTTTTAGCAATGGACAGGAGAGAAGAGTTAGTACCCAAAGGTCCTTAAGGGGTTATGCTCTTTTCTCATTCTGATTTCCCAGAAAGCTTCCTTCTACTCAGACTTTCTCACACAAATGAAACTGTATGAGATAGGAACAGACACTGGCTAAAACAAATAACAACAAAAACCGCACTGGTTTATTTCCTTCGTGGTTGCTGTAAGCATCCTGGGCTCCTCTCTTGTTCCATGTAAGCTCCTTAACCAGAAGAAGTGGTGGGGGAGGAGCCAGCTGTGCTCTTATCTCTACCAGCTCACAATTTGCATTTCCACTATCTGCTTTCAGTCCACTGATCATAATACTTTGTGTCTGTCATTGCTATCGTTTTGATGGTATTTTCTAAGCCCTACTATATTGGTGTGGGTTCTGTACAACATCAATATCTATGGCCAGAAAACCAATGATGCGACTAAATCTTCTCCACCATGAAAGGGAATTGTACCATGTGTGTGTGTGGAGGAGGAGGTGGGTATGTGTATATGTGTTTCTGCACTTCCAGAGGAAACAATGAAAGCACGTTCCTAATAAACCAAGAGATTATCAAAAAGTGAAACAAAAGCATGTTTCGAGTAGGATGATACATTTTGTGACATTTCTAAATTTTAGAAAACATTATTGTTCTATAAGGCAACGAAAAGAATTTGCACTTATGGCAAAGTCATACAGAAATTTAGTCACTGTTATTTCCCCATTCTGTAAAAGAAAAAATAATCTCTCTCCAGGTGCATTTTTTAACAAACCAAAATATACAGACTTCATGGGAAAAGAAGTTTTCAGTAGCTATTATGAAGTAAACTGCTTCATTTTAATTCATATTTCATAACTCAGTTCATACAATAAAAACAAAAATTTTAAGTGGAGTTAAATGTGCTCACTAAATATATGAAAAGAGGCAAATTTGAGCAGGGTAATTGACACATAGGGGAATTTAATTAAAATTCATAGTTTGGTGAGTTTAAAAGATATAGGCATGATTATAACTAATATTTAATCTAGGCAAAAACCATAGTTAATTATAATTAAGTCATTTGGTAGTTTTTGTTTTTTTAAGTAAATACCAGAGAAGTACTGAGAGGCAACCTAGATAATTCACATATTTATCTCCATCTTGTTACAAATATAGGAGTTTTAATTGCAGGATTGTAAGACAGATTTGCCTTTATTCATATAAAAGGCATCATATCTTGAGGATATTCCATAACTAATATTGAAAGCATTTTCATTGAGAGGTAATAAACAGTAATTTAGTCAAAACTTGTATAGGTACAGGGAAGGCCTTTCTGGCTGAGGTGACGTGGAAACATGAGACTTGGATTCCAAATAAGATTGTAGATTTTCATTCCTTAAAGATAAAATAAGATATCTATCTTCATGGAATCACTTTATTGCAGATCTAGGATTAAAGGAGGGAGATGAATGAAGAAGGCATTAAAGTTTCATTCCAGAACTGTAACTCATTGAATTTTTTGAATTCACCATTTTCACCTTGTAACAGATTCAGCAATGCAGCAAAATTACCAGGCAACCCAATTTCTTAGGGTTGTAGCAATGTCACAGATAATTAAATAGAAACTGGGGTTTTGTCCTGGTTTCAATAAATTGGCCAGCTGGACCACCAGCAACATCTCCCTATGTAGCTACGGTGATCTAGCAGTGTGTTAATAAAAGCCTCAGGGACTTCTCACAAGCTATTGACCATTTTCTACAGGAGCTATCCCTCTGGGCAAACTCAAAATGTATACTTAGTTTTCCTGTTCCAGCACAAAGATGATAAGCATACATGGTGTATATATGTAGATGCATATGAGTGTTAAGTAGTGTAGAATGCACTGAAAATTAATGAGACATTATGAAAAAAAATTCATTCTTCCGACCCCCACTTCACAGTGCTGGTAATTCAACAACTCACAGCTGCTAATATTTAATACTCAAAGGAAAAACACATTTTCAGTTTAATTAAAGTACAAGCTGGTACATTTTATTTAGAAATTCCACGGTAAAGAAAATATTCTTCCCCAACAAGCTTTTATCTAATCAACCTTTTCAATAACTGACATTCCTCACATTTGAGTGGCAAATGCTGTTGGCACTGGAACTAGTCTAACAGAAATAATAAGTGAAAAGTTGAAAAATAATGAAAATTAAGTAATTGGAGTTATGTATAATTAAATTCAACAAAGTATAAACCATGCTGTAAATATCTTCCAACACTTTTAGAGAATTCAATTAGTTTAAAACTTACTCCTGAGGAAAAAAAGAGAATGTAATGAATGTAATCCTGTGCATTCTTTACTTTTTGCTCATCAGTTGAGAAAGTGCAGACATATTTTTGTTCATTTATTCAATAATTCAAATCAACAGCACTAATGATTTTTAATATATTTTCAGAGAAATTTAAATATTTTCTAATTTATGGAAATAATAATAATAAAACATTTTGTTCTAAATGTTGTTTCTTTCTCAATGCTATATAAAAGAGCTCTAATTATAAGAAGGACTACAACTGGATCCACTCCTTGACTACAAATTTCAATGGCAATTTTCCCACTTATCTGATCAGTTTGGGAAATTCCACATATCCATTTAAAGGTCTGTACTTTTCAAATTTAAATCTCACAATCATAATGGGTTATTTTTGTTTTGTTTTTAAGATAGAAGGACAGTGAGAGAGAGATGAGAGAGAGACAATCAATTTTTATTTTAGTTTTTCATATGGCTTTTGTTGCTCAGACACTTCACTATGTACATGGTGCCGGGATTTGAACCCGTGTACTCGCACACACTAGGCAAGGGCCGCAACCGCCAGGCCACCGCTCCAGCCCTGTTTTTTTGTTTTTTAAG
The DNA here is from genome assembly GCA_004027875.1 of Aplodontia rufa. NCBI lineage: Eukaryota > Metazoa > Chordata > Mammalia > Rodentia > Aplodontiidae > Aplodontia > Aplodontia rufa. The sequence continues at coordinate 38,049 of PVKS010012445.1, forward strand.
AAAGAGGGACAGTGTAAGAGAGAGAAAGAAAATCATTTGTGTCAATTGTGTTGAGGTTTTCATGTGGCTTTTGTTCCTCTGACACTGTATGCAGTGTTGGAGTTTAACCCCAGGTCCTCATGCATGCCAGCCAAATGCTGTAACTGCTGAGCCACATCTCCAGCCCCACAATCAGAATATTTTTAAAAAGTTAAATTGACATGCTACTATTTAAACTAAAGTTTTATAATACTTCCTTTACCCAAATAATATTTTTAGTGTGACTCTCTATATCCTATTTGTATGTGTTATGAATATTTATTACATAAAAATCAGTACAGAGTCAAAGAGTCTCACAATAAAGTATTCCTGTGATAACTGTAACATTTTTCTGTAAAATATTTTAGAAATGAAGAAATTCCTATATGGCAGCATAATCCTATTATATATGTAAAATTTTAAGAAAAGAGACATTTTACTGACATCCAGTCCTAGAAAACACACGTGTGTGTGTATATACATATACACACACACACATGTGTATATACATAACACATAAATTATATATAGGCTTATATATAGACATATATAAATGCATGCATTAATATATACATATATGCTTGCAAAAGCAAAGAGATGGAGACATAAATATATAGAGACATATATAAGAAATAATAGGAACTTGTTAATAATGATTATACTTGTAGGATTTATGACTCATTTTCTTTTATATATTTCTCCTTAAACTTTTTCTGTAGTAAATATGTGGTCCTTTTATGATAATGAACAAAGTTTATTTTTAAAGAGTGACTAAATAGAAAAGTTTATATGCTTCAATAATAAAACTATTAGTACCTCTGAGGGAAGAGGAAAGATAAAATTGTCTTTTGCCAATTTAACCTGTTCACATTCAACTGATTGCATGACTGCATGGAAAATAAAATTTTTTTCATAGCTACATCACACTTTATAAAAATCATATTCCTACTGTCATATTTTGTTTTATCTGCTTTCTAAATAAGTTCTCCTTTTGTCATTATTGTCAGTGTTTAAATCAGAATTTATCTAGCCTGAAGTGACCTGTCCCACCCCATCTTCCTGACATGGGCCTCTGTCCAGTGTGCAATTCTCTCCACCTCACTAGAGTTACTTTCTAAAATAAACATGTAGCCATTCCACGCACAAAGAGTATTATATTATTTATGCAATAAACATTAATTTTATTTACATATTCCCCAGTTCCTCCAAACAAGTTCTCAAATATTCTTCCAACTTCCCTCCAGGAAAAAATGGCTCCAGCAACACTGGCACCCACAATAATCCCTTTGTGTTACACAATTGCTACCTCTTTGGATTGTATAGATTCTCTGCCCCTATCAATGTTTAACCTTTGCCTATACGACCTCCATTTCTTCTCCCTTTTTAAGCTCCAGCTTGAATTCCATCTTTCTCTTGCCCAAAAGACTTTCTTTTAATGTACCATCTTAGTTTCCCATCCTGATAGAAGTGAAAGTTTAATAATCTGATTTCCATATACTTTCATAAAAAGTTTAATCTTGGGGCTGGAGCAGTGGCTCAGTGGTTGAAGTGCTTACCTGGCATGTTCAAATACCTGCGTTCAAACCCCAGCACCACATATGCAACTAACTGTTGGAGGATAAAAGCCCAGATGGAAAAATAAATGAAATTGACTCATTGATTCTCTCTCTCTCTCTCTCTCTCCCTCTCAAAACAAATTAAGCTCAACATTTAGTATGATTTGTCTCAGTTTTTACAAACAGATATCTTCTCCACTAAGATGTGGACTCTTTCATGGTTGTGATCATATTGTGCCTTACTTTGCATCCTCAATATCTTCTATAAAAAAGAAGGAAGAAAGAATATTCTGATATATAAAATTTCCAAGTAGTTCCTTTACTGTGCTTTATATGTGAGATTCAAAACTATTTTGTAATGTGTTTCTGACAAGGTCTTTCTCTCACCATAATTCTACACTACAAATGAACACAAACTTAAAAGAAAACAGCCCAAAACCACTTATTTTCTCCCGTCGTATATGCTATTTCTTCCTCAAGATAGATCTTCCATTAGGTAGATGATTTTTGAATAACCTTGAATACATTACCTCTTAAATACATTACCTCTTAAATGTTATTTGCTTTTTTAATTGGCAGTTTTTAAGACAGGCAGGTGCAATTTGAATACTTCTGCTCTTTGTAATATATATCTAATAGCCCCTTTTTCTCAATTCTAATATTTCTCACATCTGATAGACAATGAAACAAAGGAAAAATACAAAGCACTTGAGTTTTTTAAGTGAAAAATAATGCTTCTGTGGATTTTGGGAGTGCTTTTCAATTGCCTACTCTTATCTAGGGAATAATTTTAAAAGATAGAAGTGTTAAGCCCTGATCATTTAGAGGTGCTCAGTTTTGATGCTTAGAAAAGTTGAACTTACACATACTCTGAAAATGACTGTTTTAATCAAAATGAATTCATTTTACTTTTTAATTTTAAAGTATTAACAACATAAAAGATTTATTCCCCCCCTTTAAAAAAATCATGTTATTGTGGATAAGTGAAAAAAACAGAAAATTTATAAAAATTCTATATTTTTCTCTGTGGCAAGCCTTTTTTATGGAATAACACCTGTTTGAGTTTTGTTTTTAAAAATTAAACATGTAAAGGCTAGTATTTAAAAATTGTCATGATGCTTACTGATGTATGTTCTCAGAATCCTAATTCCCATAATGTCACTAAGGGAAGAATATGGCCAGCTCGCTAAGAAGCTGCTCATACAGATTACGTAAGAGGATTTAAAAATAGCCTAAGGGAAATTGGACAGTGGCATTAACAAAATCAAGCAGTGTGATATGAAAATATCAAGGTCTGTGTATGTAAGTAGGGTGTTTTTATTCTAAAAAAAAAACATAAAGTCTGCACTATGCTTCAGATTAGCAAAATAATTGAGTTAACTTTGTCATGAAATTGCTTAAAATTCCAAATGGAACATTGGTATTTCAATATCTTGCTCCCCATGACATCATTTTCGAATAAATATAAAAAGAGGAAAGATGGTTATTCCCTACCTTACCTAAGTCAGTTAATACCACCAGGAATTTTGTTCGTATTGATTTTCTTTTTTTAAAGTGTAGGCAGGAGGAATTCCCAGGCGTCTCAAAACCTGCCATCTTTTTCTCCATTATTTTGGGACTTTCTGGCTATTAACTAGATGGAATAATATCTGATGCTCACCCAACTCTCCATATAGTGTGCAACTGATGATACTCACACCACTCCCTGGGGCATCTGTAAATGAAATGAATGGAAATACATCTTTCTTAGCCACTCTGTTCCAGTGCTAAACCAAACCAGGAGAAAAACTTTTGTCTCAGAAGTTTTGCCTTGAAATGGTAAAAACAAAGCAACAACAATGAAGCTGAGCATATTTTTGAGCAGGCGTAAAGTAAAAAATGACCTAAGTTGAGTTTTCAAAATAGCCTAATGAGCTCTCTCAGAAACTCATGCAGTGTATACTGCGCTCTTTCCTGATTGCATTCCATTTTTCCTCAGAAGCAAGCCTATGTCCAAAGGGAACGAGGCTTGTCAATTGAGTGTCAGCAATCAGCCTGAAGGTTCAGCACGCCAAAATGTCAACCCAGACAACGAAGAGCGAAGATGGATGTTCAAAGAATAGAAAGTGCTTCAGTGGGGCTGAAGCGTGGTGTGAAAGAAAAGGATGACAGAAGAAACTATATAATGAAGAATCTTATAAGCCTTTCAGACCTTGTTCTCAGTAATAACTGACATTTTATGTACAAAATACAGGCTCTTTTTATGTTTTAGACCAGCTTGGCTGCAGTGTGGAAAATGCCTTAGATGGGAGCAAGATTGTTAGAGAGAGATAATTTATCCCATTTTGCTTCATTTAGGTGCCAGTTAATTGATATGCGGCAGTTCTCCAGCTCTGTGCAACGACCTTTCTTTATTGGATAATGCTGTGCAGTTGGCTCTTTCTTGTGCACTGTAGTAAGTTGTAGCCGCGCCCTCTTCTTGCTAGACCTCAGTAATACTCTCCTCACCTCCAGTATGACAACAGCAGCTAAGTCTCCAGGCCTTGTCAAATGCCCCCAGCCCATAAGAACACTGATCTGAGGTAACTAAAAAGGAGACAGATGAGATGGGGGATTGGAGTAATATTTAAGTTATTAAAAGAGAATTGGTGACGTATTGAATATAGGAAGAATTTGAGGGAAACAGAATAGTTGTTGAAATAAAAATTTAAAAAACATGCATCTGCTTTCTATGTGGAATTATTAAGGTATTTAAATTGGGTGGTACAGATGTCAGATACATGCACTTGAAAAGTAAGTTGAAAAAATACACACACACATATGTGAGTCAGGATACTACTATGTTATTCCAGCATGAAATTCAGAGGGCCTCAATAAAAAATGATGGTTAAAATAGAAGAAACCGAAGGACAAAAATTTGAAAGATCACTTAAATGTATATGTCAAGGGCCATTCAACCTTTCCAGTTTGGACAAATGAACATACCATGTGAATGCTAAATATTTTAAAATGTGAGAATAAAAAGAACCAGATTTTAAAATTTAGAGATCAGAAAATATTTATATCAGCTATATTTATAATGCTCATGAACACAATATGATGTCATTTGGAATTATATATATGATTTTAGGAATAGTATACGGAAAATCAAAAGACAAAAATAATTTTTATACAGAAAATGTGTTTCATATTTGTTGTTATGATACAATGCATTTATTTTCCAAGTTAGATTCAATAATTATAAGCAGCAAAAAAATATGTCTGGACAGATAAAGACAAAGAAATCATCAAAGTGAAAGAAAGCATAATTGCTCTTGAAAGGGTGTTAGTAGAAGCTGTTCTAGAACTTTATATAGAATGCTTCTTTAAAAGCTACTGCACTATCAAATCCTCATTAGGCACTCGAGCTTAGCTTTTCCAACTTCTAATGACAGCTACAAGATTTTGTTTGTCCAAAACCTATAATTTTGGTGCCAAATATCTGTTTATCCTCTAAGCATGAAAGAGAAACTTAAACCTTGAAAAATTTCATTATTACTGTTATTATTAACCTGGCAAGAATCAAAATAATGCTTTAATGAAGCACAAGAAAATTTGAAGTTTTAAGATTTATTCTAAAAAAAACCCAAATTTTTTCAAGTGTTACTTAATCTTCAAAGCATACTTTAATATTAAGTTTTACATTTTCAACAATCATTTGAATATAATGAAGAACTCTTGAAAGTATATTTCATTTTCTGCAGTTGGGAGTAAAGTTGTAGCTTAAATTTTTGCATTAATTCTCATTCTCTGATCTTGTATTATTTCTACATGTCCCACATCTAACAATGTTTCAGGGATAGAATGTCAACTTTTTGTTTTTATGATATACATTTCAATATAAAATAGAAAAGAATTATCCAGTATTAATTATGGCCAGTATTAATATATCCGGTATTAATTATGTTTATAGTCTTTCTATCTTTACTGATGGATAAGTATTTTCAAAACCAAGATCAAACATGTTTTATTCAACTTAATTAACTCTTCATACCTACTGATAAATTTATAGGAAATAATTTGACATCATAATTTTAAATTAGTAAATTTTGTTTCATAAAGTGGACATGCTGAAATTTAATCCGTCCCTTAATATAGTAGACACGTAGAAACTGCACCTAGTTTCAGATGCTTTGATCAAGGTCATTATCAATATTTTCACATACATATTGTGATTTGGGTGCTCCAGTTTTTCAATCAGTTTACATGTGGTACTTATAAATTGTGATTTGTTTGTTCAAATATACCATATTTTTGAAAGAATATTCCTGAGCTAAAAGGTGCTCATATTTTTAAATTTTTTGACATGGAGAAATACATTAGTTTACTTTTAGATTAGTCCATTTATGTCTTATACTTTGTCCATTTCATACATCTTTTACAACACAAGTTTTTTTGAGTTTATCAAATTGTAGAAATACTTTTTCTGATACCACTCTGCATAGGCATGTGCATTATGTTCCATAGCCAGAAAACAAAATAAAACAAATATGTTTTCCTGAGAGTTACACTGTAGATCTTTGGTTTATTTCAAATTCAATAAAATCCCAGGCATTTTCATAAGTTGCTAATTACCTAATAAAATAACTTTTTTCTTAATTTTCATAGTTCTTATATAATATGATGTAAATACTGTGAACATGGTAGTGATATGAGAAAATCATTGCTTTGCTTTTCACCATAAATAGGCTAACTTTAAACCCAGTAAATTTTATCATTCTACTGTGCTTTTATTTTTTTTCAATATATTTACCATTCACTAATATTGATTTTGATTTTGGTTTCTTCTTTTCTTTTTTTTAATTAGATGGACAATACTTTTAAAACCTGGAATTCTTTCCCCTTTCTTTCGAAGCAAATTTTTAAACTTTAAAATATGCTCATGTGTCTGTATTTTCTTTCAGAAATTTTACCTATGTCAAACTTTTAAATGATTTTTCAGTTTTAAAATGTTTCTGTATCACATTAACACGTATTTTAAAATATTTTCTATGTTAATGCTCTCTCTATATGTCCCTTGTCCCTATTTTTAGTAATAATATTGTTTTCAATTTATAATATTATTTCTTCATGCACATTTTTGCTATTTATCATATACAACACTAATTTTATCTACAATATACTAATTCCGTTTTTGTGAAGTCACTTAAAATAATTCTGCAGTCAAATCTACCACTACATTTTCTTACATTGAGTTTTTTGCTTAAAAAGCTATTGTAACCTAAGATTTTAAGAATGTTCATCAAATTTCTCACGTTAATGATTTTATTTTTAATTTTGAAAAATATTAATCAATCTATTTCCACCCAGAGAAGACTAGGTTCAAATACCAGTTTTGTCCATTTATAGTTCAAAGTTTTGAAATGATCAGTGGTCTTTGAGCCTATTTGTCTCATCTTTTAAAAGAGGTTGATAGTATGGAGCCTATTAGGAATCCACATCGGTTAAAGATAAACTGTGTAAACAGTTTCACAAACATCTTCCTGGTAATAAATAATAAAAAAATTATTTATGGATTTCTACATGAAGAGGTATTTTGTTCTATTTTCAAAAGCTTATTTAACATAGAAGTTTAATTCCTAGGACACTCAAGAGATATAGTTGGAACTTAGGTGAATATAGACCTGAAAGTAATATCATGAAAGTTTTTCCAATTATAGTTGATATAGAACCAAAAATAAAGAAGTAGTCGTGGATACTGGGCATACATAGTTCAGGGACACTACTTTGGTCTTTGGAGATTTACGTCTTTGTTTTCCCACTCTTTTCAGTGGAATGAGATAATAAATAATTAATGGTTCACAGTGAGGGCAGATCAACAAGCAAAGATAAATACAAAAATGATACAAGACAAAGTGTTTCCGCTCAATATCCTTCAAGTACTTGCAGATTTAGATTACTTCTAGGCACCCAGGCTTCTCAGCTATCTCCAGGAATATCTAAATTGCTTTCTCACAGATTCTACAAAGCCCTCTCTTTACTCTGTCTCCACATTTTAGAAGGCACCTCATTGAATTTCTCTCAGCCAATTTACTTTCTGCAAAGCTCACATTTCTCATACAATGAGGAATTTCTTTAGCTCTACTCTTTTAACTTTGACTTAATAGTATAGGGGCTATCTTGAAGTTTTGCTGTCAGCAGAACAGCACAACTTTAACATTTATGTGAAACATTTTTACTAAATAACAGAGGAGAAAGTGTTATGCTAAGAGCAATATGGGTTTTCATTTTCTCTATCATTATAAAATAACTTGAACGTATCTCTAAAGAAAATTAATATATTGATCAGACCTAATTAGCTTCATTTTACATGAAACCTTAGCATGAGTTCCTTGCATGTTATGGAAAAATAGATTTAAGTGAAAATACGTGGATGTTCAGAATGCTCGGAGACACACAAGAATCTTAGACATAAGAATAGCATGAAACAAAATTTCAATTTTATCAGAATAAACATTTTACTGAAAAAAATTAATTTAATTGTATTTAAATTACTATTTTATATCATATTATATTATATAAATACATATTTTATTTTAATTTTATTTTAAATAGATAAAGAGAAAAAGTTAATAAGTCATCTTTTCATTCTTTTTTTTTAACTATCACCCAGATGTACAAGGTAAGGATAATATTCTGCTGAATCTTCTATAGGTTCTCTGGATACACACTCAAACACACAGAGTAGGTTCATTCCACTTACTCAGTTTCATAATTTCTTTTCATTTGAAAATAACTTATTATGACTTTTTAAAATCCATTTTTCACTAAAGAAACACATATGAAGAAACTACCTTTCTGGGCTGGAGCAGTGGCTCAGCAGTTATGCACTTGCCTGGCATGCATGAGTATATGGGTTCGAACCCCAGCACCACGAACACAATGAAGTGTCAGAGCAAACGAAAGTCAAATGAAAAACTGAACAAAATTGATTCTCTTTCTCTCTCTCTCACTGTCCCGTTCTTTCTTAAAAACAAACAAACAACAACGAAAAAAAACTACTTTTCAAATCGCGCATAGTGGCACATGCCTGTAACTCCTGTTACTTGTGAGGCTGAGGCAGGAGGATCTCAAGTTCAAAGCCAGCCTCAGCAATGTGGCAAGGTCCTGAGCAACTTAATAAGACCCTGTCTCAAAATAAAATACAAAATAAAAAAAAAGTGTCTGGGGATATGGCTCACTGGTTAAGTGCTTGCGGGTTCAATTCCTTGTACCAAAAAAAAAAAAAAAAAAAAAGAAAAGAAAAGAAAAGAAAGAAAGAAAAAGAAAAGAAAAGAAAAATAAAATGAATTTCATGTGCAAAATATGATACTTATGTTTTAGACATAATGACATAATGACGTAAATTTATTTTAAAAAACCATTGTTGTTCCCTTGGTGCTTATGCTCCATTGGGGAAGACTGACAATGAAGAAGTAAACAAATAACTATATTGTATATTTTATAGATATAAATATGGATATAAGTGAAAAATTATAAATAACAGATGATAATCAAGTTCAGAATGACTTAGCCACTAAAATAAGGTGCTCAAGAATAGAATTATACAAAACTTATACAAATATTTTCTGTGCCAGACTTAGAAAGAAACAGCAGCCTCTATTGGGTATCTCATAAGAAAATTCTCAGCCTAATGAAGAGAGCAAGAGTCCTGTAGATGGCAAAAGCTTTCTTTTGGAGGAATACTCTAAAAATATCAATCACAGAACCTACAGGGAAACAAGAAAAAAAAAATAGATTGCAAAGTCAGGCAGAAATCAAAATTCAAGGATTTATTTTTCTAATATTTTGATATTGAACAACTTTATTTTATTATTAGATGAATATGGACTTATAATTGAGGGGAAAACATTGTCAAACAATCAAGAACAAATGTATATATACTTAGTTATCCAAGGCTAATGCCATGTTATTAATGCCCCTTTTGGGTTCCCCATGTTTCTATGTTTCCCCCAGAAGACTCCCTGAGTTAAATGGATATCTCGTGGAGGTCAGAGATCTCCTTCTGAGATGATTCCCCCATATTCCCACCCTCTAGTGTCCTAGATATCCTTCCTAAGCCCTCTCCCCACCCTGTCCCCCACTCTACACCTCCAGGTGTCCTAGGTTATCATCCCCCTGTTGCACTAAGAATCATACAATTTGAGGAACAACTTGATTTTTAACTTTGAAGACATTTTGGCCAAAATAATATAGAAGTGACTGTTTCTGGTCTTTAAAAAAAAATCCTTATTATGATGAATTTCACACTTGAATCCATTTGTCATAAAAGAGATTCAACTACCCTGGAAGCACCATGCTGCCGGGAAACCCAGGTTGGCCATGAGGAGAGGCTGTGTGAAGGCAACAAAAGCCATGAGAGAAGAGCCATCTAGGATGCTCTCAACTTACTGCTGCCTTTTGAGGGTCCCAGCTGATAAAAGAAATATAAAAACCTAGCCAATCTGTGCTCAAGTTCCTGACAAACCAGATAACAAAAAATAATAAAACTGCTGATCTACGCCACTAAACTCTGGAGTGATAAGTAACAAATAAAGGAAACAATAAACATGATGTAGCTTAGCATTAAAAATAATATATTGTGATATAGCAATATAATTTCACCTATGAGACTATTGCTCCCTTTTTTTAAGCAGATGTTATTTTCTAGTAACTCCCAGGTTAACAAAATACTTAATTGTAAAATAATAGACCAATCACTGTATTAGTCAGCTTTACATCACTTTAATGAAATACCTGAGAAACCTAACTTATAGAGACAAAAGAGTTATGCTCTTTATGAACCTGTGGCCCCTCGTTTTTCCCCTCTAAAAAGGGAAGCGTGTGTAGCACAGTAAGCTGCTTATTTCATGAGTCAGGAAGACTAGATTACAGACCAGGGCCCACAATCCCCTTTGAGGGAATACCCCCGGTGACCTAAGAATTTACCACAAGCCCTTACCTCTCAAAGCTTTAACCACCTTCCAATCACACTACCAGAGGACCAATTTTTTAATATTCGTGCCTTTGAGGGTCTTCAACATCTAAACCACAGCTGTCATTAACTGAGTGTAGTTAACCGTGAAGCCCTGTTGTCTTCAGCTACCAATGTATGTAGTTGTACGTTCTAAGAACCTGGTAAAAGTACATGTAGTTATTTTTTCAAATACCTGTGTTGTCCTAAAGGCCCTTTCTCAGATACTCATTTTAGTAAAAAATTAAAACCAATAACCAAAGAAAAACATACTTTTGTTTCTGCTCCTAATTTTAACTTTCCCTACTTTGTTCTTAACAAATGTTGACATGTGCCCAGGCATGACTGACTCAACTTAAATATATTCCAAATTTACATGCCTAGTAATGCTTATTAAACTATGGTCATGAATTTTATACTACTACGTGTTCACCATTTAATTTACTTGATATAATAAATGAAGATTTGAAATAAAAAATAAATTTTGAAGCTTCATAATTTTAGAAAAGAGTACAAACATAGACTGTCCATAATTGCTTTTGTTAAGATGAAGAATAGCTGGAATACTTATAGAACTAAGATTTGCAATTGGGATGCAATATAAGAAATACCAATTTCCACTGTACATATTTTATATTCTTACTTTACTTAAATAACTAGTGCATTGTGTCATTTTGTTATCTGGAATTCCCTCTTATTTGTATTCAGCCTTGCATGGTGCTACCCCAGAAGTTAGCATCCATTTAGTTACATTTAAACCCGAGAGTATGCTGTAGTAATACTAGAAACATGAATTACTAATCTCTTGTAAGCATATGCAAATGATCCACCTGTTCTTCAGGTAACAAGTTTTTCATCACTATAGGCACTTGACATAACTGAAATACATTTGTGAAAGTTCAGATTTCCGAAAAAGAAAGACCAACTCCATCTTGTCATTCTATTAATCTCACTACCTGTGGACTCCATAACTGTTCAGGGTTTCTTCTAATACTTGACAAAGGTCACAGGCACTTTGGTAGTTCAAAGCAAAGTCATTCCACTAATTATGCATGGTTTTGCTTTTACTGTATAATTGTGATCCTAGAAAATTTACATTAGCATTGAGTGACTCTCAGCAAAAGAGGGTTAGGAAAGAGATACTTAACTGGTTAAAGTTTGCACAAAAATTTTCTAATTTTGAATTAGTGAATTTACTTAAAATGTAAGTTCAAAATGAGTACCAATACAATTAAAGCATATCCATCCTTTGAGTCAACCTTGTTTTCCATGAGAGAAGTGGTCTTTATTTTTCTATCACCAGAAGCATCATTTTAAGCTGCATATTGTTTTACAGTATTATATTACCTTTTTAGCTATGGTCATCATATGAGCAAATGGAATAGCTACTCAGAGTTTGATACAGACTAATTTCTCTCTATATAATTAATTTCCATTCAAGTAATGCAGATTTACTCCAAGCTAAGTGTTAAACTTAATTAACCTCATAAGATTCAACGAGAACGGTGTTCCATGTGCTAACTAGCAATGTGCTTTATCACTAGCAGGGATGGACATGACATAATGCACATACATGGCAGACACACCTACAGTGACCCCCAATGACATCTGTCTTCACGTGTCCATGCTTTTTGCAATTCTTTCCCCTTTAGTGTGCCTGAGACCTACGACCTGCTCCCAACTAACAGAAGATGGCAATGGTAAGGTGATGTCTCCTACATGGTTAGATGACATTTTATGACAAAGCTGTTGATATATAACTCCCATTAATGATGTTATGTTACATGAATCTGTCAGTGGAGTTGCTTTTGCTCTCTGCTGGCCTTGAACAAGTAAGCAGCTATTCTGTGAACTGATGAGGAGAGGTCTCATGAGAGAGGCTGCAGGCTGCCTGTAGGAGCTGCATGCAGGTTTTAGCTTTGCAATCACAATGGAATGAATTTTGCTAACAACCTGAACAAGCTAGATGGGGAATTCCTCTCCAGTGGAGTCTTCGGTGAGAATGTAGCCTGTTCAGAAGAAAAGATATTATGAGACACTACAGGGAAGGCACAACTAAACTACACCTAGACTCCTAAACCATGAAAACTGTGAGATAATACATATATATTGTTTTAAGTGACTGAATCTTTAGTAATTTGTTATATAGCAAGAGAAATCTAACAAGTGACATTTTCTTTGTTTACATCAGTGCCATTCAACAGAAATAATGAGTCACATATGCTGTTTTAAATTTCTCGTTACCATGTTAGAAAATATTAAAATGAAAGAAGGAAAACAAAAGTCTACATTATATTTTCTTTATATATAATTTATAAATATAGTTGATATGTATTATATTTATGATATATTTGTACATTTTAATACACATAATATGTAATACAATGTATCATACATGATATGTAATATAAATATATGATGTCTATAATATATTACTTTGACATAAAATTACTGTATCAAAATGGTCAAAACATTATGATTTAAGAAAATTATCTATATAAAAAGCATTAACAAGACAGTTTACAGTATTTTTCATGTTAAATCTTCAGCTTCCAGTATGTACTTTAACATAGTACTTAACAATTCAGAAGCTAAATTTTTATCAGAAATAGCAAATCTGTATCTGATTTTTTTTAATTTATAGCTGAAAAAATAGTTACACATAATCATGTTGTTCTAAATATACCTAAAATTTTTACTAATATAAGTATCAGGTTTTAATTTTAAATTTAATTTCATTACATAACATTATAAATTTTGTTCTTAAAGATGAGTAATACTACAAGCACTCAATAGCTATGTGTAGCTTATGACTCTGGCTACCATATTGAATGGGATTGATTTATACCTTGGAATTCATGGCCCTAATTGCTTAGGCTCATGATTGCATATAATACCTGAATTAATTCTACTAAGATTTTTCAAACAAAAGAATTAAAAGGGACACCTGTTTGCATATTACAAAAACACCAACCCATCCACTCTATTCTGATTCAGCAGATTTGTTTTGGATTAGGTAATTATGGTGCAGATGGTCCACAAATCAGAGTTTGGAAAAATAATAGTGGTGATGGGAATTAATAAAGGCAAAAGTCAGGGGGGTATGGAGATGTTTTGCCTTAATGCCTAGAGTTCAACTGGGAATCACACAACCCAAATCCTATGACTAAAGACAACAACAGCTACAGCTCCAACATCACTCACAAGGCATATAAAAGAAAATCAAATGGAAAAAATAGCAAAGTAGAGAGTGCTCATATCTCCTGCAGAAAAATAACTATCTTTTAATTTGACCTACCCCTAAATGAATAGAATAGTAAAGAGGAGAATTAAGCTCCTCCTAGTGATTGGAATGTGCAGTTTATCATTGCTCTTTTTTTTTTCTTTTATTCCTATTTCAGTATTTTATTATTTCCTTGTCAAATTACCATTCCTGCTCTTGTCCCTTAAACATAGTGATAGAGAACAGCTTTATCCCTGGCCTTACATTACTTTTTATTTTGATTCAAATCCAAGGAGATCCCATCTTCATCCAAAATATCTGCTACCACTTATATGTTAATAATTTCCAAAATTTATCTCTCTGAACTCACATTTCTAAATTAAATTTAGAATTCTCATTACCATCATTTGAATGATATAGAAATAATGCAAACTTGATGATAAAATGGAATTTATCACTATTTTACTTCCAATTATGGAATCTTGTTTTTACTCTTGATAAATGTACTACTATCCATGTAGTTAAGAATAGATATCAGGTGAACATTGATGCAAAAATCCTTAATAAAATTTTAACTAATCAGATACAAAAACACATTAAAAAGATAATACATCATGATCAAGTGGGCTTCATTCCAGGAAAACAAGGCTGGTTCAACATACGCAAATCAATAAACGTAATTCACCACATAAAAAGAAATAAAAACAAAAATCATATAATCATTTCAATTGACGCAGAGAAGGCATTTGATAAAAGTCAACACCACTTTATGCTCAAAACTTTGGAAAAGATAGGGATCAAGGGAAGATACTTTAACTATGTCAGATCCATTTAAGACAGACCCATAGCCAACATTATCCTCAATGGAGAAAAACTGAAAGCATTTCCACTGAATTCAGGAACTAGACAAGGCTGTCCACTATCCCCACTGTTGTTCAATGCAGTCCATGAAACCCTTGCCAGAGCTATCAGGCAAGACAAGGAAATCAAAGGTATTCGTATAGGAAAAGAGAAAGTTAAGCTATCTCTATTTGCTGATCATATGATTCTATACCTAGAAGACCCAATAACATCGGCCAGAAAACTCCTAGAGCTTATAGGAGTTTTCAGCAAAGTGGCTTGCTACAAGATCAACTCCAGTAAATCACTAGATTTTCTTTACTCCAGCAACAAATCCGCAGAAGAAGAAATCAGGAAATCTCTCTCATTCACCATCATTTCCAAAAACATGAAATACTTGGGCATTAACCTTACAAAGGATGTTAAGGACCTCTACAAAGAAAACTATCAAACATTAAAAAAGAAATTACAGAAGACCTGAGTAGATGGAAAAACATTCCATTCTCATGGGTAGGCAGAATCAATATAATAAAAATGGCCATTCTACCAAAGCCCTATACAGATTCAATGCAATCCCCATCAATATACCTATGACATTCTTCACAGATATAGAAAAAGCAATTCTCAAGTTCATGTGAAATAACAGGAGACCCAGACTAGCCAAAACATTACTCTATAGAAAGGAAGAAGTAGGGGGTATCTCAATCCCTGACCTGATATTATACTACAGAGCCATAGTAGCAAAAACAGCTTGGTATTG
Source organism: Aplodontia rufa (assembly GCA_004027875.1). Classification (NCBI taxonomy): domain Eukaryota; kingdom Metazoa; phylum Chordata; class Mammalia; order Rodentia; family Aplodontiidae; genus Aplodontia; species Aplodontia rufa. The sequence continues at coordinate 53,417 of PVKS010012445.1, forward strand.
GTATCAAAAACAGAACCAAAGACCAGTGGAACAGAACAGAAGATTCTGAGACAAACTTCCATATCCTTAACTATTTGATATTTGATAAAGGGGGCAGAAGCATAGTGTGGAAGAAAGATAGCCTATTCAACAAATGGTGTTGGACAAACTGGACAACCATGTGTAGACAACTGAAGCTGGATCCTTATCTTTTGCCCTGCACAAAATTAAATCAAAGTGGATCAAAGACCTGAATATTAAGCCAACAACTTTAAACTTACTAGAAAAAGAAGTAGGTTCAACATTATAGCATATAGGAGTCGGCAGCTACTTCCTTAACAAAACTCCCATGGCTCAAGCTGTAAAATCAAGAATAAATGAATGGGATGCAAATAAACTAAAAAGTTTTTGAACAACTAAAGATCTAGTCAAGAGCATCAAGAGAGAACCTACAGAATGGGAGAAAACCTTTACCTGCTACACCTCGGACAGAGGGCTAATATCCAGAATATATAAAGAACTGAAGAAACTAAACACCAAACTTACAAATAACCCAATCAATAAATGGGCTATGGATCTAAAAAGAAACTTCTCACCAGAGGAAGTCCAGAAAGCCCACAAATATATGAGAAAATGCTCTACATC